>VSMD01073460.1:0-83132 GCA_008750895.1 Mirza zaza
TGTATAGACCAGTGGGAATAAATCTAAAAGAATTCCCTTGTTGTATTTGCTTGCCATCAGTATAAAAGTCCACACTTGGAAGAATCCTCTAAAAATGGAAGTGCTTTTCTTTTGTGAGTTATTAGCGTAATTCTAGCATTTCTGGGAGAAATACATTAGTGGACAGAAATAGGACCACTTATACATTTCATATCTATCACCTAAATCTTACCATGAATGAAATTAATTAATAACCTTTGTGTCTTTCCACCCAAGCTAATAGGTTTCATGATTTGACCTGATCTGATCATGAGTTTTGGCCAACTTTATTTCATTTGGTTTAAAAATTAATATGTTGCATATATAGCACTTATCTTCACAGAGATTATTCATTCTTAATGAAGTAAATAAAAAAGGCAGATATTTAACACAGATAGTTAGGCTTTCAAAGATTAGATGACTCAAGGTAATGGAAATTCTTAGGTTTTATGATTTACAGGTTTTTTTTTCCTTGTTTTAAGAACAGCAACTTTTTGTTTTCCTTCAATATTATTTTGAAGTGAATTTGGTTATAACTATTTGGAAAGATATATGCCCAAATCTAAAATAAATGTGCATTTTTCCTTTCCCTTTAATTCTCCTACATAACTGTCAGGATGGAAAATAAATTTCAGGATACTTTGGGACCAAAAATGACAGAGCCCAAGTGGCTTGGCATCTAGTAACCAGGGTGAAGGAAGAGGGAATTTTACACCAAGCTCTCTCTTCAGCCCTCTGCAGAGGCAACATGAAAGCTAGGTGAACTGCCTCCCCAAGGAAGCTCTGTGTGCCTCTTTCGAACCATCTTCAATTTCCTATGCAATATAATTTTAATGCAATTTCCTATGCAATATAATTTTGTACAGAAAAGGCCCTTCATCAAGTTACAACTGAAGAGCTATCTACTCTCTCTTTATTGGATAACAGTATTCACTATATAAGTTTTCTATTATAACGTATGTATGCAAGTGGTTTGTACTTTGAACCCCTTCATATCTAAGGTCATAGGTCAGTATGTACGAAAGAATGGAGATTAAACAAAATCTATGATCACAGAGTTGAGCAAACAATATTTTAAAAGAGTTATGCTTAGCCTCATGAATAAAGATAAGCACTTTAATGTGTATTTTAAGAAATGATTTTTAAAAGAAGAGGACTGATGGAGCAAAGATTTTAGCATTAAGAAAACCCTTAGAATTATAAGAAAACATGGATCTTTCATAATCTCAGAATGGGGAAGACCTAAATGTGACACAAACTCAGATAACATAAAATGATTTTGATTATAAAGCATTTTAAAAGTTACGTTTCAAAATTTTTTTTCAAAATTAAAACAGCCAAAAGACAAACAACAACCTGGGAGATAATTGTAAGATATAGGGCTATTTTCCAAAATATATAGAATTCCTGCAAATCATTATTAAGAAAATCAACAATTCATTATTTGGGCATGGTGGTGCATGCCTGTAGTCCCAGTTACTTGGAAGGCTGAGGCAGGAGAATCACTTGAGCCCAGGAGTTTGAGGTTGCTGTGAGCTATGATGATGCCACCGAAGTCTAGTTAGGGCGACAGAGCAAGACTCTGTCTCAAAACTAACTAAATAAATAAAACAATTCAATAGAAAAAATGTGGGAATGAATATGGAATTTCACATAAAAGGAAATATAAATGGCTCTGAAACATATGAAAAATGTTCAATCTTGTCCATTATAAGAAATGCAAATTACAAGTATGAGATTTAATTTTCACCTATTAGACTGGCATCGGTAAAAATTTTAGCCAATATGAGAGTGAACAGGCACTCTCACACATTGCTAGCAGAGATGTATATTAGTACAACCTCCATAGAGGATATTTGGAAATTATCTATCAAAACTAGAATTAAAATGAGGATATTCCTTGAGCTAGCAATTCAAATTCTAGCACTGTTTTTCTATGGAGATTTTGTAAATGGGTATGATGTACATGCAAGGATATTCTTGGCATCATTTAGTAACAAAAAGTTGGAACAACCTAAATATCAATCAATAAGAGGATTATTTAAGTACACATACTGTATGATTTTATTATAGTATATCTATAATACAAGCTAATTTGCAACTATTAAAAAAGATTGAGGTGTCTCCTGAATGTATCAATATGGAAAGATCTCCAAGCATTATCAAAAGTAAAAGAGGCATACTGCAAAACAGTGTCTATAGTCTAGTAACATTCGGGGTAAAGAAGAAATAGATACATATGTTTACAAATGCTTAGATTAGAATATGTCTAGAAAGATACATAGTAAACTAACAGTACTATGGCCTCTCGCAAAGAACCCTGAGTGACTGGGTAGGAGATTTACTTTTCAAAAACAAAATTTTAAAAATATATACATAATAAAGTACATAGTCAAAACCTGTGAAGGGTCGGAGATTTTAATCCCATTTGCAACCTAATAAGTTAAATAGTTACATGGATGCTGACAGGAAACATGAGACTTTTGGGTCAGAGACAAAGAACCTCATTACTCGTGGCACAGCAAGCAGTGTGAGCATCAGCATGCATGTCAGTTTCCCTTGTTCCCAACTCCCAAAGGAGTAACATGGAGGCATCTAGATGGATGCCTGTACAAGCAGTGGGTTGCATTACAGGAGAGGAACTCTGAGCTTAGGGAACCTGAACCTGAAAGGGAAATAAGCAGGCTGCACATCTGCTGTGGAGGGAGGTGGTATCTCTATCCTTCAAGGCTCTTTACTATACAAACATCCTTGAAAAGACAGTCTGGAATAAATGGCAGTTAGCACCCCACTCACAATATGTACAGAGACACAAGAGATCCATGGAGAGTTGTCTATTTCTTATTTATCTATTTGTAAATATGTACATGCATATATATATACACATACACACATACATACATATATGAAGTTCGAAGGCTAATAGTAACTCCTGATGCTTTGCAGCTTTTTACTAAAGCTATATGCAGAGTGTAGAAGGGCTGTCTGGAAAGTATCCAGCCAAGTAGAGACATTTATTATATTAACAATGGCTGGAGACTTTCTGGATACTTCTATTATTCATTGGTTATTGGTTAGATTATTAGGCCTAGGTCCAGGTGTCACCTACTCTACCTAGAGCAAAGGTCACTATTATCACAAATTCCATGGTTGTACCTAGTCCACTATCTGCAAGGACAAGTTATTTGTTAGAAGGAGTGGCAACCAAGAGTGAGAACAGGAATGAATCAGCACAATTTACTTTCCACTACTGTAACGAACAACTCTAGTTGTCACTTTGGGCACTTAAAGTAAAGGGAGACTTGTAATACTCTCAGGTTTGGACACTAAATCCATTACTATTTTCTTTAGCACTGGAGTGAGCCTTCCTTTATTTGGTTTCTTCTAGCTCAGTTTCACACTGAAGTCAATCTTAAGTCTGTCTTTACAAGTGTGAATTGAAAATGGGGGTAGGGTGTGGGGTTCTTGGCTTTGGCACCTGGATAACAAAGTATCCCAGGAACAAGCTTTCATTCATCAACAGAAAACACTGGATTTCTGTCTTACAGCTCAGGGTGGTCTGTAAAGGGATGAATTAGCATCCTGTTAGAAAGGTGCTGGGCCCCTCCTGAGTCACTTCAAATGCCCTCTGTTTTTATAGCAGCAATGACCCATATTTTTAAGCTTTTTATTTACGTATAAAATAAATATAGAAAAATATATAAATTTCAAGTGTGCCGCTCAATTAATTTTTATAAAGTAAATACACTTGTGTAACCAGCACAAAGATTAGGAAACAGAATATTACCTGAATCCCAAAGACAACTTCCACTCACTACCCCCCTCTCCTAGGTAACCATCCTGATTAGTTTTGCCTGGTTTTGAACTTTTATAAATGGAATTCTACATTATGCACTCTTCCATGTATGACTTCTTTCACGATAAGTTATATTTGTGGGAGTCATTCATATTGATTGTGTGTGATTGGAATTTGTTCATTCTCAGTGCTGTATACCAGCGGTTCTCAACTGGGTGTGATTTAGCAATGCTTGGGGATATTTTTCTAGTGGTTACAACTCAGGGAGTGGGGGTTGCTGCTACCATTCTACAATGCACAAGACAGCCCTCCTCTGTCCTGACTGTTAGAGTCAAAATATGTTATTATATATGGTCTTGGTCATAGAGAAAAATTGTGCATTTTGGAACCACTGCAAGAATTTGAAGAGATTCTAAATGAGAGAGTGAAATGGGCTGCCTCAAGGTTTTCATCACACAGTGAAAGGACTATCTTTAAAACATCTTTATTGAGGAATAATTTTCACACTATAAAATTCAGCCATGTTAACTATACAATTTAAAGAGCCCTAGTAAATTTACAGAGTTGTTCAACCATTGCCACAATCTAATTATAGAACATTTCCATTACACTAAAAAGATCCCTGGTGACCATTTGCAATCATTCTCATCCTATCCCAATTCCCAAGAAATGACCAGTCTACTTTCTGTCTACAGATATTTTCCTTTTTTGGATGTTCCCTATACATGGAATAATAAAATATGTGGTCTTTTGTATATGGCTTATTTCACTTAGTGTGATGTTCATCTATGTTATAGCAGGTATCACTACTTTGTTCCTTTTTATGCCTGACTAGGATTCCAGTGTATGGATATGCCACAAGTTTTATCCATTGACAGATTGATGGACATTTGAGTTGTTTTCCAATTTAAGGATATTATGAAGGATGCACATAAAGGATTTTGAAGCACAGCTAGATAAATGGCTTATACAAGTAGATTTTGGAAGAAAGGATGTAATTCTGGACCACATGATCTATATCATTTTCAGCGATAATTTGAGCAATTGAAAAAATAGAATAGAAAGGGGAAAAGACAGGAATGATACAAGGAATATCAGACTTACAGGGAAAATAGACTTTTGACACTTACCTATAGAGACCCTAGCATTGTTAATGGCATTTTATAACCAAGTAGGCTAAGCTATAGGGCAGCAAAGCTTTGCCTTAAAGGGAAGGATAATAATTGTTTGGTTGCTCCAAGTGAAGTCATTAAGCTTAGAATAGAATAAATCATAACCCAAAGGACAAGCCACATTGCAAGAATGGATCCATGTGGGAACTCCCTCTATGGGACTAGCATATCCATCATTAAAGGATGGTTTGGAGAAAGAACACTCTAGAAGCCAGGTCTCCTACCCCATAGATTTGTAAGTACCACATTCAAGAGTAGCATGAAAGTGGCCTTTAAATCATAAAGCATACTGTACAGATGTGAAGACTTGCTAATAATAAACAAAGTAAAGCCTGTGAGGCCACTTGTATGGAAATTGGATGTTGAGAGCCAAGGGAATTACCTAGAGGCAGAATTGCCTCTGCAGGAGCTAAATTTGTGCCCAAGACAAGTGGTATGGGGTACCCCAAAGGTAGTAAGTCCCTGACACCCTCCATATTCCACACAGGATGTTCAAAAAATGGGAACCTGTTCTTTAGCCATGTGAGATCACGTGGCTTCATGGAACCAAAGCTGTTCATTTTATAGACCAGAGTAATTACGTGTAGGTGTGAGAGGGGGTTGGGGGAGAATGGAGACGTTCTTTTAAAAATATACTTTATACTGACCGGTACTTTGTCTTTTCTTCCCTTTCTCCCTATTGCCTCCTTCCAAGGGATAACTTTTTATATAACTAAATAAAATTCTTAACATGAGAACTAAACATCTTACTTGCAAAAGAATAAATGAAATAGGAGACATTTCATATTATAAAAAGATACCTGTGTCCTTTCGTAATACCTTCTCAAGGCTTTGTGTATATGACATTATATACTTAATAGGGCAAAATGGAACTGTTCTAAAATTTAAAATAAAGCAAACTTTTATTATAATAAGTCCCCCCGAATTTTACTGGAAAAGAAGCCGAACTGTACTAGCAGGTCAAGCCCACAATGTTGGCAGCCCTAATGTTCGCCAAGTTTATGATGCCAATGTCCACTCCTGCCTGCCCATGATAGAGAACATGGTAATATCTCAAGGGACAACTTGTGAAGTATTGATACAGCCCAACTTCATCATTAGTTCTTTATTTATATTCTAGATTGAAATCTCATGAATCAAGTTGGTTATTATAGATGGAAAGTTAAGCAGCACTTCCTTGCCATTCAATAAATGCTCAGATTTTTATAGTGCCCCAAAGAGGTGGGTTGGCTGCACTATTACTGACCATAAATAACATGACATCTTGCACAACCCATCCTCCAATTGCATTGCTGCACCTGAATGAATTACTTGTCACGAAATTTTATCCTCAGCATTTTTAGTTACTCAATATATTTGGATAAATATGTGTTGTCTTCAGTGTGTGCATATTCAGACTCAGTCTTGCATTCTAGATGCAGAAAAACATGCAATCTGTGTAGACAACAGACAGAAAAATTAAAGTTTAATATCAAAAAATGTAAATGCTATTAATGCTTTTTTTAAATGATATTTTTATCTTGTCCATTCAATGAAATTCAGATTTACATTTGTATCCAAGCTTGACAAATGCCAAATTAAAAAAAAAAAGTAAGGAAGAAAGGAAAGGGTTGGGGGGAGAGAGAAAGAAAGGAGGAGAGAGGGGAGAGAGGAATTGAGGGATAGAGGGAAAGAAAAGAGAGAAGGAAGAGAAAAGAGGAGAGGAGGGAAAAGGCAACACAAAAACTAAAACTTTGCTCACCTGATTCAGGTTTCCATTTTGATAGTTAGGTCCAAAAAAGATCCCTGCTTAGGATTTGTTAGGTTGTCTCAATCTTGCAGTCTCAGTAGAGCAAAGGATAACACCCTGCTCTCCAGCACCCCCAAACTGGCAGGCACAAATCAACACGGGGACAGCTGGTGAAGCAAGTACACAGAACAGATACGTCAGCACAACCCTGAAGCTGATTTTTCCAGTTGAACTAAGATGATCTTTGTTTTTTGGGCAGTTTTAATAACCAACATTCAAATAGGTCATCTTTAAAAACATGTACTCTGGCCTAGAGCAGTGGCTCATGCTTGTAATCCTAGCACTCTGGGAGGCCAAGGCAGGAGGATTGCTTGAGGCCAGGAGTTGAAGACCAGCCTCAGCAAGAGTGAGACCCCTCCTCTACAAAAAATAGAAAAATTATCCAGGCATGGTGGCACGTGCCTGCAGTCCCAGCTACTCAGGAGGCTGAGGCAGGAGGATCACTTGAGCCTGGGAGTTTGAGGTTGCTATGAGCTATGATGATACCACTGCACTCTAGCCATGGCGACAGAGGGAGACTCTATCTCAAAAACAAACAAACAAAACATTTATACTCCGAGAGGATTTCCTGGCGCTATAAAGCTACCTTCTCTCAATGAGAGTTGTTCTCCATTCTTGAGTTGGAGCGTTAAGATCGAGTCCTTAAAATGGCAAGTGCACGTAAGATAATCACACGAATTATTTGTATTACAGAAAAGTTATGAGGCATGGTATCTAAAAAGCTGTTTGAAAAAGAAAACATATTCACTAAAAACAGGCAAGAAATGGTAAAGAAAATGCCCACTCTCAGTGCCAAGCCATCTGCACCCAAGGGAGGTGCTGCTGAGAGTGTAATATGTGCTGAACTTATAAAGTTGGGGTGGCCTCAAAGCTTCCCCTTTATGCTCTTCTACATGGAGAGTGGAAGTGGTTGGGGTGTAGGAAGAAGAAGGTGCATATAAGAAAGGGGTGATTTGAAACATTCCAAGGTGAAGCCGAACCAGTAAAAGTGAAGCATCTGAAAGACTTTATTCCCCATCCAGGGCATGGGATAGTGCACAAGGAGGGTTTTAAGATCTGAAATGCAGTTAGTGTTTTCCCCATAGATTCTCAGGGTAGTACGGAGTATCCCCAATTGCGTAGCTTCTCGCACGCAAACTAGGCCCAGCAACACTTGAATTCACAAGCAATTTTTAAACATTAGCTCAACAATGCGAACCTTGTGTATGTCCAAGGGAATATAACGTCACCCTCTTCCCATCACCTGGCAGGAACCAAACAGAGCTCTGTGATGTAAATTTGCAAGGTTGCTGCACGACAATCCTGCGTAATTGCGGTTGGAAATATTTTGTCCTCGGTGTGGATTTGTGAAGGTTTAAACAGATCGTCAGAGAATCAGGCTCACTAATAGCTCTTCTAAGCTTCTTTCACTGATTCAGATGAGATATCTTACAGCTACTACACACTAGGAAAAATCTAGAGAGTTGACATGTCGTCTGCACAGCCTTTTGGGATCCATTTACAATCACACTGCATCAGCACATGTTGTCAACAAAACGCAGCAAAATAAAGAGGTGCACAGTGATTTTAATGCATGATCAATGAAGATCGAAGCCAGCCTGTCAGGTTAATCCTGTTTTGTTTTTTCCTTAATCCTAATTCTTTTCCTTCAGGAGCTGGGTTTTTGGCTGGATAATTATTGTAGGAGCCTCTTTCTGTCTGCATGTGTGAAAGCGGGGATGGGTTATATGATTAAACCATGTTAGACAACGTGATTAAACCATACTGTCATTCCAGTGGTGGTTGCAAAGGTGATCCATGGTTTTCGGGTTCTCACCCCAGCCTACTCATGCTCCGTGTGGGTCCTCAGGGACATGTGCTCACGTGCAATGAACACACAGTCAGCTGCCCCAGGATGTCCGCCATGTCCCTGAACCCTAGAGATTATTTGCTTTGCTTATTTTTGATATTTAGATGGACAGAACCCCACAGTATGTACTCTTTTGTGTACAAACGCCTCCTTCCAACATAGTGTTCATGAGACCCATCCTTATCGTTGTGTGTACCCGTCCTGTGTTCATTCTCAAGGCATTCCGTTGTGTAAAGACGCCCCAGTGTATTTACCCAGAGTACTGCTGATTGGCAGGCCGGGTGTCTTTCAATATTTATAGCTACTCTGTGAGGTAGGTGCTATCATTGCATCCGTTTTGCAGATGGGGGCAACCGAAGCTGAGTGGCTTTAGAATTCATTCCCTCAAGTTGCAGGTCATTTTGTGGTGGAGCCAGGCCTTGATCCCAGGCAGCGCAGGCTCTCCCCACTCTCACTCTTTGATGCCTCAGTGTCTGACTGAGCTCTCTGGTGAAGCAGGATCTGTCTCCATCTTTCTTTTCTCCCTCTGAAAGGATTCAAGTGGGAGGCTGTGGGAGCTGGACCAGGAGGCATATCCAAGTCGCCAGGCGTCACGCGACACACAGACTCATCCCTACTCCTGGGACTAAAGCTTTCTCCCCAGGTCAAGTTTCCTGTGCCTAAGGTAGAGATCTCCCAGGTGGCCCGTTTAGTTCACCTGACATGTCTGAACACCTGGCAAATCCTTTGTAGGCTCACGCTGGGCCCCCCATGTCAAAAGTATATTTAAAAGCAGAATGATTCCTGTGAGGAAAGTTTAGCCTGTCTCTGTGTGAAGGTATCTTTTGCTTTTAACTGCTCAGGCTCCACTTTTGTGGTATGGAAAATGAGGAGAGCTTTTGTTTTGTTTTCTTTCTCCTGTATCGAGGAATTTTTTTGTTTTCTAGATGGAGCCTTCTCTTTACTGTCTGTAGGGAAAGAAGCGTCAACTCACATTTACGTTTTTGAGAAAATTTTCATGAATGCATGTTTCTTTCTGTTACTTCCTGAGAAACACTCGGGCGGAGGCTGCAGATCCACAATAAAAAGAAAGATGGAGCCTTGTGTCAGAAACCCAGTACCAGGAAGTTTATGGGTGGCCAGTTTTGGGCCTCTCTTTGGGTAGAAATGGAGGGTTATAAATAGGGTCACCTACTACCAAATTCCCCTGTCAGAAGGATATGAGACGTCCTGCTTCTGTAGCTTTCCCTGACCACCTTAGACCAGTGCAGAAGTTTATTGGATTTGCCAATGTATCATCGACCTTTGGGGCCATGACTAGGGAGGAGTCTATACCTCCCTCTCTCAGAGACCAGACATGCCCTCGCCCAAGAAGGCAAATCGTGGACTTTGTTTCCTGCTCTAGAAAATCAAAAGTAATTTTGGCAGCCTTTGAACTTAGATGAAAGATATTTTGTTTTCAATGACAGCGGTGTTTGTGCCTATATGTACTGATAAGTCAAAAAGAGTTTTTTGTTTTTTTTTTCCTAAAGGCATTTTATAAAAGTTAAATGTGCAGCCTGTCCTCTGTAGGACTTTGTTCTTTTTTCCCCAGAAACCCCTTTCCGTAGTGGATTCCGAGAGTCGTGCCAGCCAGGAGGAGAGTGGCAGTTTTCCAACAATAACAACAAAAAAAGGCCCTTTTACTCATTGGTTAATAGCGGGGGAGGGTGCAGCTCTTTAGGAACATCTGAATTCTGTCATTGCGGAACGTGAAATTGCCTCCTGTCCCCCTCAGTGTCTTCATATAGCTCTCCCCACGCCCGACCCCCACACTTCTTCCAAGGAGGACCCCATTCAACCACCTCTTAGCCAATGAACCAGCTCACAACTCATTTCAAGGTAATCTGTGAAAGCTGAATGCTCTTAATGTTCTTATTAGGCCTTGGTGGAAAAATTATCTAAACTTTGAAAAATTAGCATGTCTGCAATTTCAGAACTGGTTGTAAAACTATAGACTTTTGACTTTAGCGGCTAACAATTTGGAAATAAGACCTTTAAACTACACCTTCTGATTAACCTCAGAAAAGATGGGCCTTCCTTTGAAAGGAATTTCTAAAGAGAGAATTTTGTATAAAAAAAGAATGCAGCACAGAGAGAAACATCTTCGGTGTTCAAATGGCCCATGAATATAATAAATGCAAGGTTAGGGCTTATTTTCTGAGAAGTAAACTATTAATAGGATGCTAGAGAAAATATAGGATATCGAGTTCAATTTGAACTTCAGAAAAACAACAAATAATTTTTCGATATAAGTATGTCCGAAGTATTACATAGGACATATCGTATTTTTATTTGTGAAATCTGGCTACTCTAACTAGGTTTTCAACATATTTTTAGCACAATTTCAACAATTAGTATTTGCTGAGTACTTTCTGCACGATGGTTAGACTCAGAGGTGACCTCAGGGGCCACAGGCCTTGAATATGTTTCTTTCACCATTCTACACATAGCCCCTAGCACAGTCTTTGGCATATAGTTGGTACTTAGGAAATATATGTTGAACAATTAATCAAAAGGAATAAAAGAAGTATGGAATATGATGAACTGATGATGCTTATAATCTAGGTGGGAATACAGGCTCACTTATATAAAAACATAATGTGACTAATACTATCTTTTTAGGTTTTAACTCGTTAATTTACTTAACAGACTAGCCCACGTAGTGAAGGATTCAAATTCTAAATACATGACACGTTGCTCCCACTTCAAAAAGAAGTGATCTTGAAAGACAAATATCGAGTGATCTCACTTGTGTGGAATCTAAAAAAGCCGATTTCCTAGAAATAGAGAGTAGAGCCCTGGCTACCAGAGTCTGGAGTGGGGAAGAGGGAGGGGAGGATGGGGAGAGTTTGGTCAAGAGGTAAAAAGTTACAGTTAGATAGAAGGAATAAGTTCTGGTGTTCCATTGTTCAGCAGAGTGACTATAGTTAACATAATGTATTGTATACGTCAAAATAGCTTGATGAGAAGATTTTGAATGTTCTCACCACAAAGAAATGATAAATGTTTGAGGTAATGGATTTGCTAATTACCTTGATTTGATCATTACTCAATATATACATATATTGAAACATCACATTATACCCCATAAATATGTACAATTATGTGTCAATTAAAAATAAAACTTTAAAGCAAAAGTAAAAGAATCAAGAGAGAAAAATAAAAAAGAAATGATTAAATCAAAAAGGAAATTGATGAAGAAGGAAATTGAACAGCAGTCCTATCTGAATTTGATGTAATCTTTTAAATTATCTGATTTAAACTGCCCTACTAACTAAACAATGCCAACTATTTTATTTTATGTACAGTTTTATTCTAATATTCTGATCAAATAAGTCCTTTATCTTTAATACCCTTATTTCTGTCAGAGTTGAATTTGATTGAGGGGAAAGGGATATAAACTAACTAGTCAGGTATAACCTGGAATCTTACTGTAAAGTAGAAATTATTGTAGGTCTTCTAAGGAATTTGCAATTCCTTATAATAGTTTGTTTATAATAACATTAAATACAAAGCTACTTAATATACAATTTTCCACTATAAAAATTAGATATATATGACTTTATATGTAATAGTGTAGGGAAAAAATTAGGCAAATGGAACTTATTATTAGAGTTTGTTTTATTATTTTCAATAAAACAAATTATTTATTTATTTCATTAAAATTATTGAAATTATTTATTTCAATAAAAATATGATAAAACATAGCAGTACATTTAATATAATCATACATTAATCAAATCTCAAGATTGTAAGACCTTAAATATGCCATTTGTAATCGAGATGATATATTCTCTTTCTCCTTCAGAGGAAAACCCTGAAGAACTATAGAAATTTCTAAGGAACAAAACCCAAACACTCTTTCTTATTCAAACTTCCTTGAAAGACTGACCAAAACAATCCTCTATTTTTCTTAATTGTTTGAAGTGGTATTCACATTCAATTCCACTATTTGTCTCCTAGCAGTAGCATAGCCAGAATAATTGGAGTTTCAATTGAAAGAAAAGATTGATAAATTTTACTAGACTAAAAAAAAACAAAAAAACCCCCAAAACCTATGGCAAGCAACACCATAAACAAGGCCATAAACAACATTATTCACAAAGTTAAGGGACAAAGAATTGATGGGAAGATTACCTAATATACTAAGAGCTTCAATAAATCATTAGAAAAGACCGATAATACAATAGAAAAATGGGTAAAGAGTATGAATGAGAGTCTAAAACAAAGAAGAAATACAAACAGTCCTAAACATAATGAAAGGTGTACAATATCATTCATGATAGAAATTCAAACTACAATCACACTGAAATACCATTTTTCACTCATCAGATTGGCAGTAATCCAAAAGTCTTGATAACACTCTCTGTGACAATGCAACTGGATACCTGGAACTCCCCTCTGTTGTTAGTGGGAGTATAGATTGGTATAATCTATGGAAAGCAATTTGGTTATATCTGTCAATATTACAAATACCCATATTGACTTCCCTAGTAATCCCATTTCTAGGACTTAGTCCCACAGACATATTTTCACATGAAAAATTAAGTATAAGGTTGTTAATTGCTGCAATGTTTGTAATAGAAAAAGACTGGAAAGCATCACATATCCAATCAAAAAGAACTAGTTAAATATACTGTTGTATATTCATCCATACAGCGAAACATTATGCAAGGGTAAAATGAATAAGAAAATTCTATGTACTGATGTGAAAGATTTGCCAAGCCAGTTGCAGTGGCTCATGCATATAATCCCAACACTTTGGGAGGCCAAGGGTGGAGGATTGCTTGAGGCCAGGAGTTCAAGACCAGCCGGGGCAACATAACAAGATTCCCATCTCTACAGAAAATAAAAAAATTATCCTGGTATGGTGGTACATGCATGTCGGTACATGCATGTCATCCTAGCTACTTGGGAGGCTGAGCCAAGAAGATTGCTCGAGCCTAGGAGTTTGAGGTTACAGTGAGCTATGACATCAACACTGTACTCCAGCCTGGGTGACAGAGTGACCCAGTGTCACTGTCACCCAGTCTCTAATAATAAGAAAGAAAGAAAGATTTGCCCAGATAGATCTGAAAAAGCAAGGCGTGTAATAATGTGGAAAGGAGAATTAAACAAATATATACATGTTTTACAATTTACTTCTATTTGCATAAAGAAACTGACAGGACATACAAGAGCCTACCTGAAGTGAGTTCTTATTTTCAGAGGTGGGGAGGATGGAGACTGGAAAGGTAGAATGTGGAGATGGAAACAAGCCTTCTGTGTACCTGTTTGTGCATCCATCTTTTAAGTTTCTGAGCCACATGGATATTACTTATGCAGCAATCAAAGAAGAATGAAGAGTGGTATGTGCCTAGGCCTAGAAGCAAGAGAGAGCTTGGACAATTAGAGGAATTTCAAGGGTCAGACTGACAGGTGTGTGGCATGTGAAGGTGGGCAGTGGTGAGAGATGAGATGAAAAGATGCAGAGGTGCATGGAGGAGGGCTGACCAATATTAGTTGTGTCAGCGCAGGTAGGTGAGAAAGGGTCAAACCAGGTCAGCAGGGGGTATTGCCACAAAGTCTTAGAATGAACAGCTGGTGCCAGGGAATCCTTGCCTAGCAAGTGGAGAGTGGGCTGTGTGCAGCCTGGGAATGGGGTAGAAACACACAGATAATATTTAGGAGCCAGGTCTAAGTTGATAGAGTAGAAGTCAGATTAAAGAAATGTCATGGGATAAGTAAAGAGACACATTGTTTACAGCCCAAACCATACCCTCTGGAAAACAAAACAGAACAAAACATGACTTCCTTCAGGCAGCACTGATGCACTCTTGTGCTTTATCTGCCAACCCCAAATACATCTTGATAAGGAAGCCATGGCCACTTCCAGCAACTCATTTGTCCCCTGTGTTCTTATTTCTAAACGGAGCTTTTAACATCCCCAAAGACTGCTCAATTTGGAATTTGATTTGAGACTTTGATTTGAGACCCTGAGTGGTCAAGTATGACCTTGGACAACACTTAACATCTTAGAACCTCCGTCTTGCTGTCTGTGAAATGGACAAGATGAGGCATGCTTTACTCCCCTGTGTCTAGTGAGGAACAAATACATCCTTGAAAACTGTATTTTGACCATGGGTGAGAGGACTGTGCACCATTTGCTCTGTGCTGAGTTAGAAAATAGGGCAGGAGAAGGTGTCACAGCTGGAAAATAAAGGAGATGGTCTCTGACGTTTGAGGGAAACCACTAGATTTCTGTCGATGCTACATGTTTCATAGCAGGGGAAGCCTGAGCTGAGGGAAACACTAAAGCTGCCTAAATAATTTTAACTATTGTCATTAACTTAATTATTATTTTTACAGTTATCTTAGTAATAATAAATAGTTTAATTATCATTAAAAATGACTATTTTTCTTCTTCTAGCTAATATTTATTGAGGGCTTAACTAGTGGCTGGGACCTGTGCTGTTTTATGCACATTTTCTCATTTGATCCTCATATGAGTCCAGTAAAATAGCAATTATTATTATAATCATTTTATAAATGAAGGAACTGAGAGGTTAAGTAATTTGCTCAAGGGCACGAAGCAGCTGGCTCTGGTGCAACCAGGATGCACAACATGTCACTCTGACCTGTGCTTAACGCTCTTAACTGTTCAATTTCGCTGCTTCAAGGGAACACATATCCAGTCGACGGAGGTACAATTCAGGGCAAGAGCGTCTATCTGTCTACACAATGCTTTTTATTAATATGGTTGAACTTATCTTACAGTACTAACAAGCGTGGCTGCCCCCAGATCTGTAACTCAGCCAAGATTCTCTCGAAATGTCTTCCATTCTGACAACCCAATCCACCACTTTGCTACCCATGTTCTCCTAAGACTAGCTCAGCACCTGGTCCTCTCTACCTTTGACCATGACAATCACTTGAAAAACCAACCAGTTTTATGAACTATCATGGGCACCACAAATCAGTTAGAAAGAAACTACTTAACCTTCCTTCAGTAAATTTCAAACTTTCACAGTACTCCGGGCACATGGAGTCAAAGCCAAATGTGAGTAGAGCAGCCTCTTCAGAGCGCCAAGGTGGTGAAGCAGGCAGACCTGTGAGCAAATAACCATAACTAAGTTCTCTGATACTGGTTAGTGTTCCCTAGATTTTCCTAAGCATTAAAATCACCTTTGCCACTTTATTAAAAAAAAAAAAAAAAAAAAAACGAAAACACAAAAAACCAACAACAAAAAACCCCCTACAGTTTCTTGGCCCTATCCCAGACCAACTGAATCAGAATCTCTTGGGGAGGATCCTCTGGGAATCTGCATTTTTAACAGGTGCCCCATGAGAGTCTTACAATTATGTGAGCGTGGGAAATGAGATACCAACAGAAACAGGATGCCGTGGAGTCAGAGGAGGAAGTTGCTAAGTCTGCCCGTCCGTGTGGGAAGATTAGCCAAAGCCTCACAGAAATGTTCAGGCTACACCTTGATGACTGAGTAAGCACACAAGTAGAGAGAAAGGACTTTTCAAGCAAGCAGAATTTCAGGTGTAGGCTTGGAAGCATATACAAGAATGCTTTGTTCAGGGCCGGTGTGTGGAGTTTGTGTGAGGGCCGAGAAGGACAGTAGATAAAGCTGAAAAAGTAGGTCATGGTCCTACTAATGTGAAGTCTGTTGACTTTACCCTAAAAGCCACAGGAACCATTGCAGGATGTTAAACAAGGGGATTTCACTCTGCTTGCCAAAGGGAAGAATGGCCTGAGAGGAGAGGGACAGGGAGTCCAGTCTGAAGGCTGTGGGGTGGGAGGTTCGTTCCTGGGAGCAATTAGCCAACTAACAGTAGTCGGATGGTTTAAGGGGTATTTCTTAGCTAAAATTGACAGGACTTGCTGATAGCTTGATTCCTTTTTTTTTTTTAATGAGGGAGAGGGGCAATAGGATGACTCCCCTCTTAGACGACGGAGAGAAGTGTGGGCCATCGCCAGTGGTGAGGGATGTGGGAGGAGAAAGGGTCGGTGACAGGAACATTAATTCCATCTGGGGCGTGCGGAGCATCGGTGGCGCTGGGATCGTGCCCGCCAGGCATTCGGGCGTCTGTGGATGGAGATTTGGGAGCTCCCTGTATATTGATGGGCGACAAAGCCTGGGAGCAGCTGAGACTCATGGAGGGGTGTGCAGAGGAAGAGCACACCCTGACCCCTAACAGGAGGTGAGGAAGAGGGTGAAGAAATGGCGGAGGGTATGGGAGAAGGCAAAGAGCACTGAGAGAGAATGTTACCATGGAAGCTGAGGAAAAGGAGTTTTCTAGAAAAGAGTGGTCAACAGGGCAAAATGGAAGACAGACGTCGTTTTTTAGGGATTATTGGAGGCTTGTAGTTTCTGCTTTCAATGCCTTGGTTTGCCAAATCCAGTTTAGATTCTACATGAATCTCTGGTTTAGGGGTCCAGTTTGACCGTGTAACTGACTGGGTGTCTGTTTTTATACAGCTTAAACTCCTGAGAGAATCTAATGTGTTCAGCCTTCGTATTGGTTTCACTTGGGTCAACCCAGTGCCCCTAGCCCTGGCGGGGGAGGGTGGCTGTTGAGCTTGAGTCTGCACCTGTGGCTGCGCAGGTCACTAAGTAGAGTGCGCATGGGAAAGGGGGCAAGATAAGCACTGAAGATGTTGTCAATAATCATAACAGCCAGCGTTGACAGGCACTGTTCTGAACACTTTACGCATAGTAATTCATTTAACCTGTTTGAATGTGATGGTGAGCACAGAAGTCACATTGCAGTGGATTAGAGTCCTCTACTACTAATAATGACAACAAGTCTCTACAAAGGCATTAATCTGGTTCTTTCAAAAATGCCCTTTGAGGCCAGATGTGGTGGCTTGCACCTGTAATCCTAGCACTTTGGGAGGCTGAGGCGGGAGGATCATTTTAGGCCAGGAGTTCAAGACCGGTCTGGGGGGATGGCTGGACACAGTGGCTCACGCCTGTAATCCTAGCACTCTGGGAGGCCGAGGCGGGCGCATTGCTCAAGGTCAGGAGTTCAAAACCAGCCTGAGCAAGAGCAAGACCCCGTCTCTACTCTAAAGAGAAAGAAATTAATTGGCCAACTAATATATGTAGAAAAAAGTAGTCGGGCATGGTGGCGCATGCCTGTAGTCCCAGCTACTTGGGAGGCTGAGGCAGCAGGATCGCTTGAGCCCAGGAGTTTGAGGTTGCTATGAGCTAGGCTAACGCCATGGCACTCACTCTAGCCTGGGCAACAAAGTGAGACTCTGTCTCAAAAGAAAAAAAAAAAGAAAGAAAGAAGACCAGCATGGACACATAGTGAGACCCCCATCTCTACAAAAATAAAAATATTTAAAAATGCTTTTTGCTTTGTTCTTTCTTAAAGAGGCAAAAGCCTTCCCTAGTTCCATGCTTAATGATCGAGTGGGAGACTGTGTCTTCTGATCAAGTTTCTTTTTCCTCAGTTCTCTTAATTAAATGATCCAAATGTTATGCATAAAATGAGGGCTTTGAACTGGACAGGAATGGCCACTCCAAAGTCCTATGATTCTGTTTGCCCAACAGCATGATGGGTTTAGTTGTCTTCCTTAGCCTTGGGACTAAGGCTACTGAGGACTATTCTTTGATCCAGATTTCAAAGAATATTTTACAAATGCACTTGTAAATGGGAGTTTCATTGTTTTGAATGTTCAGAGTGCTTTGTTCTATAGTGCAGTATATGAGAAGATAGGTCACAGCAGGTCTCACTTTAAGAAGACTTTAGCACACAACGTAAAAGTGGCTGTAACTGAAGCTGGAACATGTGATTTCATTGAGTACTTATCCTAAAGCATTTGTGCTAATAAGGACCAGAGTTTAAGGATATCAATATTAGCTAATCAACCAACAAAATATTTGTTAAAATTCTATTATTCATTCACAAATTCTTACTGAATTCCACATTTGCTATCTCTTTTTAATCCTCCCAACAATTAGCAGGAATTACAATCCCACAATTTTATGAGATTTAGAGAGGTTAGGCTTGTTCAAGGTTCTAGTGGAGGCAGCATTTGAACTGACTCTATGCTGCTTAACCTTTAAAATCCGTATCGTGTCCTCTTGGCAGGGCCCTGTCAGGAAATCAAAGCAATATAAGCTATGGACCTTCTCATGCAGTGTTGACAGTGAAGTCTACAACATAAGACTTATATCTACAAATCTATAAAACATAAGGCACAAGTCTACAACATCCAGGCAAGGGCCCCAGGATCTCACAGGTGTAAAAGTTTAGGGGAGCCAGGCAGGCAGCTGGAGCCTGTGGGTTTGTGCTGCTCAGAGAACAGGCAGTATGTGGGTAGTTGAGGGTGTGGAGAGATGCTTCCAGGTGGACGGAGCTGAATGAGAAAAGGTGCCAAGCCAGAACAAGAAGTGGGGTTCAAGAAATCATAAACAGTAAATCTGCTGCTGAGAACACAAGCGCATCTGAGAGTAGAAAATACGGTTGAAAAGGTAAGTACAGGCTGCTAGTGGAGGGTCTTAAATCCCAAGCTAAGAATGGGGACTTTATTCAGTGGTTAATAGGAAGCCACTACAAGTTTTGAATATAAAAGTAACATGATCGAAGGGTGTTTTAGAGGAAGTGCTAAAGCCGGAGATCAGTTAAGGGGCACTGGGCCGAGGGGGGAAATAACGTGCGATGGAGACTTCCCAACCTTGAGGAGGCCCAGAAGGAGCAGAGTTCATGTGGGACTGTGCCCAGGAATAAGGTCCAAAAAGTGAGACCAGCCGAGGGGGGTGCTATTTACTCACAGCAGTGGCAGGCAGGGCAGAAGGAACCAGCAAATCTCAGCTGCAGAAGGAAAGGCCAGAGCTGGAGAAGCAGTTCCTAGCACCAGATGGGTCTAAGGAGTAAAATGCAGCGATATCTTAGTCTGGCTGCTGTGACAAAATACCATAAACTGGGTGGCTTATAAAGAACAGACATTTATTTCTCATCATTCTGGAGGCTGGGAAGTCCCAGATCAAGGCACTGGCAGATTGAGTTTCTGGTAAAGGCTATCTTTCTGCTGTATCCTCACATGGCAGACAGAGGGTCAGCAGCTCTGTGGGGCTTCTTCCTAAGAGTAAACATTTTTGGACCAAATAACCCTGAAATTGCATCCTGCTCTGGAGTGAGCCCGAGATGGAAAATTCCATAGCTGGAAGTTGGAGGTATATATGTGTGTGAAGTTACTTCCCCAGACCTTCAGGAGAGGGGTATGTAAACCCACACAGATGCTCAAAAATCTTTACACCTCTAGTGTCTCTTCTTATAAGGACACTAATCCCATTCATGAGGACTTCTCCCTTATGATCTAATCACCTCCCAAAGGCCCCACCTACTACCATCATCTTGGGGATTAGGCTTTCAACATATGATTATGAGGAAGACTCAAAAATCCAAACCGTAGCAGCCTGTACATGAAAAATGAGCAGGCCTTGACGGGTGGGGGTGCTGGAGGGGAAGGACTGGAGCAAGTTCTGTTGCAGAGCGTGACACAGACTGAGGCAACTGGGTCAGGACCAAGGCTGAGCACATCTGGCAGCCGGCTCACCGCCTTCCGTGGAGGGAGACAGGCCTGAGCGCTAAGGTGGAAGTCACAGGAACCAAGACATGAAGGGTCTAAGTCAGAGTGTGGACAGTGGAAATTGGAAGAAAGATCTTATATGACAGAGATCATGAGGAAAGACTCACCAGGACTTGTAGATGAACAATATGTAATTAGAGAGGAAGGAGAGCAGTAGGTCCTATAAGCCCTGATAGTCATTTTTAAGAGCAAGCCATGTTCCAAAGGTTAATTCGGAAACTAGTTATTTGGGCTTTGGAAAAGTTTCATCATGAAGACACTTTTTCCATAAGAAAATGTTTTTAAAAATATCAGTTTAACACGTTAGGAGTATTGCTACCCCCAGTATAACTGTGGAATCCGAACTTCCCCACCCTCACTGTCTTTCCACCTGCTGTCTCCATTCAAATCTGGCTTTGGATGATGGCTTTAGGCTCAGGTGTGAAGATTTGTGAGCATCTGTGGGCTGACACACCCACTTCCTGAAGGTTTTGGGAAGTAATTTCACACACAAATATATCTCCAACTTCCAGCTGTGTAATTTTAATTTTGGGCCCATTCCAGGGCAGGATGCAATTTCAGGATTATTTGGTCTAAAAATATTTACTCTTTTACCCTGCAATAAACTGTCTAACTGCTTCTCTTCCACTCTCATGTTTCTTAAGCAAAAAATACAGCTTTTATGAGCTTCCCCCTCCCACTCCTAAGGAGTTTTAGATCTCTTTTTTTCTCTTCCTTTCCGTTTATTTACTCAGATTCCTCTGTATGGAAAATTAAGGGCCACATATGTCATGATAGGAGGTTTGAGGACATAGAGAATGCCAACTTAATCTTATCTCCATTTTGAAGGACAAAAGGGATTTCACCAGTTTTCTCTGAAACCACAATCTTACTTGTAATATTTTAAAATGTCATCCATAAGCTCGGTAGACATGTCCAAACTTGTTACATGTGTAACCAACTGTTAGCAATGTCTTGTCCATTAATTTTTCTATTCCTTCTGCTTTACTCTATATGCTTATGAAAGGATTTCTCATATAACTCCAAGCAATTTAAATCTTTAAATTAAAAGTATAATAATGAATTTAGCTATTTTAGGAAATATGATCAAGGAAGATAAAGAATCCACGAGTGTAGTAACTAAATGAGAATGAAATGTTTAGGTTTTCATGATTTTGTTTATTACTAAATCTTAGTAAAATACACTTTTAGGAAAATTAGACTTTATTTTTTAGAACAGTTTTAGATTTACACAGAAATTGAGAAGATAATCCAAAGGGTTCCCATATATCCTGAGACTTACTTTTACCCTAATTAGTAACTTTTATGTTGGTGAGGTATGTTTGCAAGCATTGATGAACCAAAGATACGTTAACTGAAGTCCATACTTTCTTCACATTTCTTTAATTTGTACCTAATATCATTTTTCCGTTCAAGGATCCCATTCCACATTTCATTTAGTTGTCATATCTCCTTAGGCTCCTCTTAGCAGTGACGATTTCTCAGACTTTCCTTCTTTTCTATGATCTTGACAGTTCTGAGGAATATAAATCTCAGAGTTTTGTAGAATGCGCCTCATGGAGTTTGTGTGGTCTTCTCCTCACGATTAGAATGGGAAAGGACCTAACACGGGTTTGTCAAATAGGAAGGTCAGGCGGGCCGAGGGCTCCCACCCAGGAAACCCAGTGCGAGTCCTGGTGGATTGACAACTCTTAGCAACTGTCCCTCACCTCCAAGACTGCATAGCGCTACCTCTCATCCTGTCCCTTCAGCGGAGGGGGTGACAAGGGCGCGGCACTTCCACCCAGCACTTGGGCTCACTCCGTCCTGCATTGCACCCACTGAGGGGAGACAAAGCTCTAGTCCAGCCAGATGCAGACCCCTGTCCTGGCCACGTGAAGGAGCGGCTGAGCGCAGGTGCTCAGGGAGTGGCTGCTGTGGGGGGGGTGTCCAAAGGTGGCGTGGATTGTACCAGCTGCAGAAGAGGTGCTCCAGGTAAGGCAAATTCACTAAGAGGCTGCGGTCCAAGGAAGATCAGGCACATTCCAGGATGTATGAGCAGAATTAAGACCGAAAGGACGGAACATGTGGTTAGATTTCGAAGTAGAAGATGCAGACAAAGTTCTCCAGTGTCATAAACCTGTTGCTTCCTGCAGAGTATCTGGAGAGGCCAGAACTGAGCTGTTCACCAGCCAATGGAAACTCCATAGTCTCTTCCCTTGTTTGTAACGGCCACACGGACCTCTAGGTGGACAGCCAGTGTAAGATAAAGAGCCTAGAGGACCTTTGAAACCATGCACAATCCCACTAGGAGAGTGGCTTCTTTATTTTCCTTGGCAAACATCTGTGTGCTGGAAACTGTTTGAATTTGCCATCTAGGGTTTTACAACAATTTTCATGTTTTTTAGATGCTTTGAAGAAAAAAATTAAACATTGTACTGTGAAAAGCCATGCAGAATTTTTAAAAGATGCCTGTTAACTATGCACTCTTCCTGTTTAGTTTTTGTTGTTTTTATTGTTGTTGCCATTTTTTTCCACATTATTCAAATTCTTGGCCATTTGATATCAGTCTGTGTTATTTCCTGGAGGTGCCACAACTTAGTTGTGGATATATTTTCCCCTTAAATTTTTTTCTCATTGACAGCATTAACCTCTTCAACAAAATCCGTGGTAGGAATTGGCAAAAATGATAATTTTGGGTCTTAGAGAAATTTTACATCTACCCTAAAACTTCTTTAGTATGATCACAATTTTAATTTCTAAATTCCAGATTTGAACCATTTCTGTATTGCCTAATAACTGAAAAATGAATTAATTTGCTCTTTCAGGGATTTGTCAACTCATTTATCTCAGTTTTCACAACTGGTATTTTGTTACTGCCCACCTGATATGGTTATTTTCCTTATAACACAAGAGTAGTTAACACAGAGTATAACCCTATGGAGTTGGTGGTTTTACGGAAATATGGTTTAGATGATAAGAAGTAAATACATGTTGTGAAATACATATTCATGAGATTGGTTTTAGCATTCTCAGTTGTTGGCTACCTTTATTTGTAATCTCTCTTAACACAGAATACTGTAGTACCGTATTTTCCTCAATGTTAACTCCTTTTTAAAACATGTGATGTAACCATGGGATGTGCCTTGTGTTCCTAGCTACTGGGGAGGCTGAGGTGGGAGGATCACTTGAGCCCAGTAGTCTGAGGCCAGCCTGGGCAACATAGCAAGATCCTATCTCAAAAAAAAAAAAAAGACACACACACACACGAAACCCAAAACTCATATCATCAGTTTTAATTTAGTGACACTCCTTCAGTTAAAGCTTTCCTATCTACCCATAACCACAAGATTGGAGTTAAACCTTAAATGTCTGGTGGGTGGTGATTGCATCTTGCTGTTCAGCTGTTTACAGACTTTACTAATATTGTTAGGGTACCTTTCTCTGGGAGGTTCTTATGGGATGACCACAGTTGATTCAGACTCTGTTGGCAAAAAACGAATACCTTCCGTATTAGAATACATATAGAAGAGGGAACAAAGGTTGTAATTTGTTATATTAATTCCCAAAAGCTGCTATGTCTTCTCTACCAGCACTTTTTCTCTGAACGAAATAATTAAATGCCAAAAACAATAATCACCATGATGAAGTGTAATGGACTATACTTTAAAGGTTGTCTGTGTGGCGCTCACTGCATTTCATTACGTATTTGAAAGGGACTAGTTGTCTTAAAGATTGTTCTCAAGATATCAGGGTTAATAATATTTTTCTTATTATTTGTTGGTTTCATTTGGTTATTGTTCTGTTGGTTGTAACTTGCGTTACAAGACTCGCCGGTGTCCACACAATTTTGTGGTCCCTTTGAGCAGCAAGAATCAAACCATTTTGGGGATGGATGGATGTGATGGCTCACACCTATAATCCCAGCATTTTGGGAGGCCGAGGTGGGAGGATAGCTTGAGGTCAGGAGTTCCAGACTAGCCTGGGCAACATAGCCCAGTCTTCAACAAAAAGAAAAAAAAGTTAGCTGGAAATGGTGGTATGTGTCTGTAGTCCTGCCTACTTGGGAAACTGAGGCAGAGGGATTGCTTGAGCCCAACAGTTTGAGTTGTGTTGGCTCCACTGCACTCCAGTCTGGGTGACAGAGCTGTCTTGAAAAAAAGAAAAGAAAAGAAATCAAATCATTTTGTCCTCACCATTTTCTGGGTGAGACATTCTTTATATTTTAAAAATGTATTTTTTTCCAAATTTACTATAAAAAATCAGAAAATAATTGCCCCAAATTACCTCTCAAGATGATTACTATTATTATTAGCATTTTTTCCTTGATTTTTCAGACTTTTTTCTATGTAGTCTTAAACATAAATACATATATTTTTTAAAATGAGATTAATGTTAACTTACTCGGTAAGCTGTTTTCTCATTTGAGCATATATCATGATATATTTTAAGGTCAATAAATATAGATGCACATATTCATCATATGGATATACCATAACCTTGTTAATTGATGAAAATTTTTATTGTGTATGATTTCACTATTTTAGATAATATTGTTAGGAACATCTTTGGATAATGATTCTTTTTTCTGTATTATGATGTTGAGATTCTTTGAGAACCGGAGAAACTAGTAGAGAAAAATCATAGTGAGGCATTGCATGTTCTCGACAAAACTCGCATAATTTTATTTCCATGAGAAAATGTATTCTAGAATAAACTAAAATTGAAAAGTTTTTTTAAAAGAATGAGTTTTTATCTTCAAAATTTTAAAACACATTAAAAAAAAACTATCAGAACCATGAGTGTCTAAAAGCAGAAAACTTTATTTTAAATATATAAGAATTCTAGAAATAGATTCAAACTATTAAAAGACATTCAAAGTAAAAGGAAAATGAATTATAATATGAGATTGCTGCCTAAAATGATGGAAAAGAAATAAAATTCATCCATATATGCATATAACACATAATAATAATTTCAGATATATCCAAAAATGATCTAAAGTGGCTAGAAATCTGAAGAATATTTTTGGCCCAGCTCGGATTAATGATCAAATGGAAGACATCAATGAAAACAGGAATTTTTTTTTTTTTTTTGAGACAGAGTATCACTCTGTTGCTCAGGCTAGAGTGCAGTGGTGTTATCATAGCTGACTGCAACCTCAAACTCCTGGGCTCAAGTGATCCTCCTGCCTCAGCCTCCTGAGTAGCTGGGACTACAGGTGCATGCCACCATGCCTGGCTAATTTTTCTATTTTTTGTAGAGATGGGGTCTTGTTCTTGCTCAGGCTGGTCTCAAAATACTGACCTCCAGCAATTCTCCTGCCTCAGCCTCCCAGGGTATTAGGATTACGGGCATGGGCCACTGCACCTGGCCTACAACAGGAATATTTTTATATATTCTTAGTATATTCTTTAATATTAGATGATAGATATTGTATGTTAAATATAATAAAGTACATATCAAAAGGAAAGGAAGTGAACAAAAAGCACATATTATAATTAATAAAAATTTTACTATTCAAAATATAAATGAAAGCACCAAAATATATTTTTTAAAAGTAAGGTCATTAACCAGATTGTAGTTAACTAATCAAAAAAGACACACAAATGTCATCAGTAACTTACATGGAAAAATGCATATTCTTAACCAGAATAAGTACAAATCAATCTAGGGGGAAAAAAGCCAATAAAAGGGAAAACACAACAAAGTAACTGGAATATTAAGAAATAAATCTATTGTGGTAGCCTGGTAACTTGGTTCTGTCTCCTGGGATTATGAACTGACAATATATAATGAGACCTATAAAATGGTTCATAACTTTTGACAATCATTTCACTTTGGGTTATATAATCAAAGGAAATAATCCGAGAGGGAAAAAATATGTAATTGTGAAACATTTGATGCTACTCATGTTGAGTAATGAAAATGAGGTGAGAATTATATTTTTAATTGTTTACATTATTTAATCCTCAATGAAGAAGCTGTGACACACAGAGCTCGTGTAGCTGGCACTGGAGATGAGGAGGCCTGTGTACATACGAATAAGACTTGGACTTAAACCTGACTGTGTTCTGGGTGTGGGACCTCAGCCACATCCCCAGCATCTCTGAGCAGCAGTTTTCAGACCTGTAAATGGATCACAGTGCCTGGCCTCCATAGCCCCCAGGTTTTGAGCAACAAATGAGATAATGCATGTGGAAGTAGGGGCTTCTACTGTGGGCCAGATAAGGCATTAACTGAGGTTGCTGCTTTCTGAAAACGGATCTTTAGATGAATCCACAAACTGCACACCCTGAAGCAGGGAGGTTTGGAAAACTTTCAATCAGCAAGAGAGCAATAAAAGCAAAGACCAAGGATGGTGAGGGTGGAGTTCAAACAGGACGGAGTAGATTTGTTTGCACTGCCTATAGAGCACAAAGGTGCAGAGGAGTTCAAATGCACTTGCTTGTTTTTATATTGAAGACACTATAGATAGTGCCAAACAATCTTTGAACCTTGGTAAACTCACCCTGACACATGGTTTCCAGCTTCCTCATTCCTCCAGGGTCCTCCCTTTCCTGACACTCCTCACTGTGACACATGGCTTTGGCCCTGGGTTGCCCTGCCCCACCATGGAACCATCTCGTGTTTCCTCCAGGTTCCTTCTCTTCTAGTTACACTGAGTCAGGCGTGGGGAACCTATGGGCTTAAGGCCACATGTGTCCCTTTGGATGAATCCAAATTTTATAGAACAAATCTTTTTATTGTTATTAATACATTCTTGTTAATCTTTTATATTTTATTTTATTTTTTAAATGAACGTATTTAAAATACCAAAGAATATATTAAGTCTCAACAAAATAATCCTCCCAGATTGACTGGCACAATTAGAACATTAGTCAGCCATAAGGGCTAAAGTGATGGCAGCTGTGCTCATGATTTAGTTCTAACTTTCCCCGCCTGACTGGTGCCACTACAGCATGAAGCTGGTTGGTGAGAATTTATGGGGGTCAAGTATGCCAATCTGTTATCAGCTTTTGACAATGGCGTACTGTGTTTCTGTTTGAAGTGGAATTTGTGAAATAGTTGCAGAGCTCTACTGTATTTTTAAATTCTGTTCCCTTAACAGTCCATCGTGTCAAAGAAGACTAAGAGAACATTGAAGGAAAAAATCAGATTTTTTAATGAGGATTGGGAATTGCAATATTATCTTGTTTTTGCTAAAGATAAGATAATTTGCTTGCTTTGTGATACTGCAATATTAACATTAAAGAAATGCAATGATGGTCAGCATTGTGACACTCATAAGGACCACAAATATTTTAAATTAGAAGGAGAGTCACGAAAGGTTGTATTGCAGACATTAAAAGATGCAAAGCAAAAGCAAAGACAATTCTTTCAAGTAGCAATAAGACCTGGAAATAATGCCACTGAAGCAACTTTTAAAGTAGCTTATACACTCAGAAAAAAGGGAAGCCATCCAGTGGTGTAGAAATTATGAAAGAATGCATGATCAAAGTCATAGGATGCTTAGACCTTGATAACGTTTCAAAATACAAATAACTGCCTCTTTCAAGGGGAACCACAACTGATCGGCAGCATGAATTAGCCTTCAACTTAACAGAACAACTTCAAGCAATACTTCAAAAGAAAAATATATATTATTCAATCACTTTGGATAAATAAGCTGATACTGCTGACTCGGTACAGGTTTTATACTTCATTCAGGTCATAACAGAAGATTTTCTTTGCTATGAAGAGTTACTCACTTTGGGCACTCTTGCTAAACAGAATATGGGGAATAGAGATCTTCAACAACTTTCAAGATAATTTTGTGAAGTTGGACTGAGTTTGGTTAATTTAGTGAGTGTATCTATAGACAGTGCACCTTCCATGACAGGAAAACATGATGGGTTTATTGTACAGATTAAAAAAAAAAAATGTATTAACAGATCCAAATGCTCTTATTTCTTTTCATTGTATCTTGCATCAGCAACATTTCTGTGCTAAAGCTACTATTTTAAGTGACACTTTGCAACAAGTTATAAGTATTATTAACAATATTCATGCAAATGCAACACAGCATGGTCAGTTTTGTAACATGCTAAAGTTGAATGATGAGGTAGTCAGTATGGATTTGCCATATCATTCTAAAGTGCATTGGCTATTGCAGGAACAGATGTTAGCCAAAAGTTTATCTCTGTTAGAACAGATAGTTAAATTGTATGAAGAGCAGAGTCAGCAATGTGAATTATTGAAAGAAGATTACTATAGGAATGCAGCATTTCTCTGTGATAACATGTCAAATCAAAATGACTTGAATATTTCTTTGCAAGATAAAACTAAGTGTATATATGACATATGGCAACAAATCCAAGCATTTTGAAAAAAAGCTATCTTTTTTCAAAACACTTCTTCTTCAAAAGGAAATTTCAGATAAACATTTTCCCCAGTTAGCAAAGGTCATTAATGAACAGGATGATATGTGCAAATCATTTGAAGAAAACACAGCTGTTATAGACCTATTAATTGGAGAATACAATGAAAAATTCACTGACTTTGAGAATCATGACATCACACTCAAATTAACATTTCCACCTCACCTAGTTGACATCACCAAGTTATCTAAAGAACTACAGATGGAATTGATTGAGCTCTCAGTGGATGACATTTTAAAGTCATTATTGATGCTAAGAAAGATCCAATTGAAATATGGAAAAATGTAGTTGAATACCCACCTTTGACAACATGCCCCCAAAAGCTTTCTTGCTTTTCAACCACTATTGCTGTGAATCTACATTCTCCTATCTAACCCAAATCAAGACACCTTCAGGTCACAAATGACTCATACTCATCTAGAGGATCAATTGAAACTTCAGACCATGTGGCAACCAAATATTCAAATGCTTTCCAACAAAAAACAGATACAACAAAGTCATTAAAACGTTAGTCAACTTTAACACATTGACTGCCACACTAGAGCAAAAACTTTTTCCTTGGGGCCCACAATGTCTTATTACAAAAATAGGGCTGGGCATAGTGGTTCATGCCTGTAATCCTAGCACTCCGGGAGGCCAAGGTGGGAGGATTGCTTGAGGTCAGGAGTTCAAAAATAGAATAAAAACTTCAAAAACAAAATAATCATTTCTAATTTAATGAAAAATTTGTTATGTTTTTATTGTTTTCTATGTGCAAGTTATATGCAACTTGAAATAGTTCATGCTGATCTCAAGGTGAAGAGAGGTCACATATGCTTCACAAGGCCCCAGGCTCAAAACTAGTGTGAGTTAAATACAACTCACATGGTAGTTAATGTGTTAAAATTAACAAGTAGTTTTCATTTTTTTTTCTTTTTTTTAATTTCAGCATATTATGGGGGTACAATTGTTAAGTGTGCATCACACTCACTTGTATGTATATATATACCCCTCTCCCCTTCCCCCTCCCACCTGTCCCATACCCAACAAATGTTTGTTTTTCTTTTTTTCTTAATGTTTTGGTTACATTTTATATCTTTGCCTCTCCCTAGCAAGGGTTAGAGATATGCCCTTCCTCTCCACAATGTTCACCATATCCCTCAGATGTGGGACTACCCCCACAACCCCCGAATCCTTGGTGAACACCACCACCCTTTGAGCACCATAGTGTTAATCAGTCAGTACCAATTTGATGGCAAGTATATGTGGAGCCCATTATTCTGATCTTGTGTCACCTCACTTTGGATAATGGGCTTAAGCTCAATCCAGGATAATATAAGCAGTGCTAGCTTGCTGTTGTTTCTTAGAATTGAGTAATATTTCATTGTAAACATATATCAAATTTTAATAATCCACTCATGAATTGACAGACACTTGGGTTGTTTCCATGTCCTTGCAATAGTGAATTGTGATGCCATAAACATTTGGGTGCAGATGTCTTTATAATAGAATGTCTTATGCTTTGGGTAGATGCCTAATAATGCTACTGCTGGGTTGAATGGTATTTCTAGTTTTAGCTCTTTGAGATATCTCCAAATTCTCTTGCAGTCCTACCAGCAGCATAAGAGTGTTCCTGTCTCTCCACATCCTCACCAGCATTTGTTGTTTTGGAATTTCTTGATATAAGCCAATCTCACTGGGGTTAGATAATATCTCATTGTGGTTTTAATTTGCATTTCTCTAATGATTAGCGATGTTGAGCATTTTTTAATATGTTTGCTGGCCATTATTCTGTCTTCTTTAGAAAAGTTTCTGTTCATTTCCATTGCCCATTTCTTGATGGGGTTGTTTGATTTTTTGTTGTTAATTCTTTTGAGCTCTAGATAGATTCTTGTTATCAGACCTTTATCAGAAGCATAGAGAACAAATATTTTCTCCCATTCTGTAGGTTGTCTATTTGCACTAATGATAGTTTCCTTGGCTGTGCAGAAGCTTTTTAATTTGGTCAGGTCCCATTTGGATTATGCCTATGCACTAAACAAATCAGAGGAAGAAAGGGAACACAGAAACAAGAGACCAACCAAAGTTTACAAGAAGTGTGGGATTATGTAAAAAAGCTGAATCTCAGATTGATCGGGATTCCAGAAGTGGGGGGGCGGGGAGGAACATTCACAAGGGCTGGAAAACTTATTTCACGGAATACTGGAGGAAAATATGCCAGGCCTGGCTAGAAATCTTGATATCCAAATACAAGAAGCACACAGAACTCCTGGGAGACTCAATGTGAAAAGGCAATCACCTTGTCACGTGGTTATTAGGCTGACCAAAATAAATATTAAAGAACTAATTCTCCGTTCAACAAGATGAAAGCAGCAAATGTCCTATAAAGGAAAGCCTATCAGACTAACAGCAGACTTCTCATCTGAAACCTTACAAACCAGGAGGGATTGGGTGCCTATCTTTAATCTTCTAAAACAGAATAATGCCCAACCAAGAATTCTTTATCTGGCAAAATTAAGTTTCATCTATGAGGGAGAAATAAAGTCCTTCTCAGACAAGCAATCACTGAAGGAATTTGCAAAGTTTTCATTTTTTGAAATTATTAAGTACTTAGTAGTTAAATTTTTACAAAATGATGTATATTTTTTGTGCATCTAATTGAAATTTCTTGAATGCAGCCTTATTTGATTACAACTAAATTAATGGGGGCCTTCCAACATGAAAAGGTTCCTGACCCCTGCACTAAGTCAAGGTCGAGGCTGTCTGCCACAACCAGGGGAGGTATATCATCTGAGTTCTAGAAGCCACTGGGCATTCCCCTCTCTGTACTACCAATAGGAGTGAGGCGTGGGCCTGGCAGAGACTCACTGCCACCCTGGTGGTGTGACAAGACCCAGACTCTAATAAACTCATGAGGCTGACTGGGGCAAAGGCCATCCTTCATCCTGGTGACAAAGTGTTTATAACTGTGAGACAGCCAGGATGAGGGCATTAAGTTTGGGGCAGAATGAGGAGTCTTCAAACTGGTGCATCTCACTGTGGGGTACTTTCTGGCTGGACTTTAATAGAGCAGCAACAATGATGATGACAATATCGTGTGTGTGTGTGTGTGTGTGTGTGTGTGTAAAATTTTCACCCCAAAGTGCTATCCTGTCCACCATCTGATTAGATAATGAGATCCACCTTTCCAGACTTGCATTGGAGTAGACCCAAATCCCCAGGACCCTTCTAAATCTGGGTGATTTAGAACTCAAACTACTATCACTTCTCTAGACTAGATTCAATGCCACCTGGGACTCATTAGATTCAATATCCTACTGTGTGTCTGATATGTGCTACTTTATATATTAATAGAGAATTATTTAATCTTTTCAGCAACCCTTTGAAGGAAATATTCTTATCCCCATTTTGTAGAGGAAGAAATGGAGCTTCAGAGATGTTAATAATTTGCCCCAGGTCACAGAGCAAGTGGGCTGTGAAGCAGGTTTCAAATCCAAGTTTGCTTCACTCAAAAACCTATACTCATGGTGGTTTCTGGGCCGCTAAGTGACAGAGTCAGACAAGGTGCAGAGGATGCCTGTGAACTCTCTATATACACACAGGGAGGCGGGCATTTTTTCTCTTTAATATGTGTTTTCTGACAGCCACTTTATTTCCAAATCTTAGAACACCATATGCTCCGTAGAAGAGTGTAAAGCTGTCAAAAAGAGAAAGAAAAGTTTTTGACTGCCCCACCTCTTTGCAGTTAAAATATCATTAAAATATCTGCTTTATGTTTTGTTTTGTCTTTTGCAAAACATCAAGAGTGATTTTGAAATAAAGAAAAAGAAAATATCTTGCTGAACCAGAAGAGCCCAGTACCTGGCCATCTGAAAATATTTATTTGTTTAAACATTACTGGAGTGATAGAAAATCTCTACAAAAATTCATGATTAAAATGCAGCTAGTGAAGATCAAAAGTTCAGAGATTAAATCTTAAATATTATGTTGGAGTAATTCCTTCTGATGAATTCTGAACTGGTTTTGAAAATGAGGAACTTGCTGGAAAGAGAATTAACAAGATCATAACAAAGCTCCCACAGGAGATTAACAGAGTCTGGAATTTATTCTGATCTCTGCCTGTATGGGGGGAAAACAGCCCAAAATGGGGAAAAACATTTCTCTGTAGACAAATTAAACTTTGGTGGGTGTTCATGTGCACCGGTGCACAACAGCTCCTTAGTACAATACATTGTGATTTGGTTCAGAGCCTTTTTCCATAAATCCAGTAGCATTAAAGGATATATTCCACTATCTGAAATTTTATTATATATTTCCTTGTTGGCTTACTTTTCTTAATGGCTGTGTGTGTGTGTGTGTGTGTGTGTGTGTGGGTGGTATGGTAAAATTTAGATATAATGACACGCATATCTTAAGTATACATTCAGTGAGTTCCCAGAAAGTAAATACCTGTATCTCAAATCCTTGCCTAGTTATAAAGAATTGCTATCACCCCAGAAGCAACTGCTGTTCTAATTTAGTAGATTAGTTTTCCCTATTTGGGGACTTCATACAAATGGAGTAAGACGTATATGGTTTTTCTGCAAGGCTTCTTTAACTCAGCATAATGTTTTCCATTCATTATTTATCCATGTTGATTGCATCAATAGTCTGTATCTTTTGATTGCTGCAGAGTATTCCATTCTATGAATATTCTGTACTTCAGGTTGGGTTTGTTCTTTTTTTTGGTTTGTTTTGGTATCTATTTTCCTATTGATGGACATTTGGCTACTTCCAGTTTTTGGCTAAATAAAGTTGCTAAGAACATTCTTGTACCAGTCATTTTGTGGATACATGCTTTTATTTCTCCTGAGTAAATACCTATGAATGGAATTGCTAAATGATAGGGGAAGTAAATGTTTCATTTTACAAGAAACTGTTGGGTTGTTTCCCAGGATGATTGTACAACGTTATACATCCGCCATCAACATATGAAAGCACATCCTTGCTGCCGTTAGATATTATAAGCGGCATCTCATTTTGGTTTTAATTTGCATTTCTCTGATTATTAATGACATTGAACACTTCATGGTTATATACTGACCATGTGTATATCTTCCTTTGTGAAGTGATAGTTCAAATCTTTTGCACATTTTGAAGAATTGGGTTTTCTTTTTATAATTGAGTTGCAGACTTTTCATTATATATCTTTATGTAGTATCCAGATCTATATCTATTTCTATATCCAAATATACACAAGACCCTTTCCCTTGTCCAGAGAGTGGAGCTCCAGTGACTTGATCTTGTCTTTCTCCCCAAAATGAAGCCAGGGATTCTACTTTGTTTAATGCTATATTCCCAGTGCCTAGGATTGCCCCTTGCACACAGTAGGAGCTCAATAAACATTTACTGAAAGAATCAATGAACAAACAGATGAACTGACTCTTGGGCCTGATATTCAGACACAATGGTTTTGAACTTAATGGCATTAATTAAGAAGGAAATTGGGGAAAAGGAAATTTAAATGTTATCCTTGAGCTATAAAGTTCGTGTGGCACAAAGGACACAGGATACCTCCGAGGATTTGTTCCTCCAGGAAAATGCTACTAGAATATCACATGAAGTAGCCTAATGTGGCCCCATTTATGAACCCACCAGTGTAACTATCACTGCTGTCTAACATGCCACTTTCTGGAACTATGTCCCGACCACTTCTGAGTCTTGTGTTCTGATAAGGTTTGCTTGATGAGGGATCAGAACATCCAACTTTGGAGGGTTTTAGGTAACTTAACCCAGCTGATTCCACTGTGCCTTCAGTGACCTTCCTTTTGGCACCCTCTGACACTGGTAACACTTGTTCCTTGCCAACCAGCCTTTTGCAGGGCTCTGCCTTACCTATAGGCCTCTCCACTAGTGTGCTCTGCCTTCCTTATCTCCCCCTAGGGTTGGAAGCCAGTTCCCAGGTCCTAATCTCGCGGCCTCTCTGGTTGGGTTGGGGTGGGTCTACGATGAATAAAAATCGTCCGCATCCATATTTGTAGAGAGCTTTGCCATTGACAGAGCATGTTCATCTCCACGATCTCTGCAAACCTCCAGACAGTCCTAGTTGTAGCCCTCTTTGTTTTTTTTTTCCCCCAAAGGAGGCAGCAAAAAAGAGGTGATTTGGTTTGCTCCAGAATATAAATGTGCAGCCCAGAGTTTTCTAAGATCCTCTAGGTCTTGCTCAAAAAATATTGGTGCTTTCTTAGCTCTGGTGGATGTACATGTGTGGTGTTTAAAAGGCTCATAGATTTCTACTATTCAGAAACCTGTATTATGTCTGTCATTAGATATTTAATTACCACACTGCAGACATATATGAGTAGTTCCCAGGCTTTTTTTTATTTAGCTGTAATTATGGGTTTTTTCCCCTTGGATCACATGTTATTAATAAAACAAAAAAGTCCACCTCAAACTGTATTTATTGGCTCATTTTACTTTTTTAAAAAAATTAATCAGACGTATACCTCCCAGTCAGAGTTTTAGAATCAGGATCAGATAGTCTGTTACCTCACTAGGTTGATTTGATAACAGCCAAAATAAAGATATTTGATATTTGAATTAGCCTCCAATTCTAATACCTGGTACATTTCCATTTCTGCAGGGCTTTTTGAAAGATTTAAAAGTTTGTACATTGACCGTTGGAAAAATGAAAGTAAAGTTTAGTTCTTCTGAAGTAGCCTTGTGTGCTCAGCCACTAAACACTTGCCTTGTTGCTGATGTCCAGGTGGGAGTGACAAGGCTATGACTGATTTTAACTCCTTGCACTGTGATCTGGGCTTCTCGTGGCTCTGTAGGGACTGGGTTTCACCTGTTATACCCTAGTACTCCCTCAGCTATTGGAAGATTTGGGTTGTTCTCAAGCCCACAGGACTTGGAGAGAACGTGCATTTATTTATAGACACAGAGACGCTCTCCTAACCATTACCCAACGTGTACATTTGAAAATGTCATGGTACCAGAACTATTACATAGTATCAAAAATTGTCTAATTTGACTTATATTCTCAAAGGATCATGGTGGGTATTCTAAAAGCAGTATTTGTTTCTAAATTAGTAGAATTAATAAATGTTATACTGTTTGCCAATTATAGAAGAGGAGGTATCGTTGGGGAAGACTATTAATGTAATCTGTTGTTGCCTTATAATTTTTTCTGTGTGTGTGGACACAGGGTCTCACTATGTTGCTTGGGCTGGTCTCAAACTCCTGGCCTCAAGGGGTCTTCCTTCCTTGGTCTCCCAAAGTGCTAGGATTATAGGCATCAGCCACCATGTCCAACCCTTGCATCATAATTGTATTAGTTATTTTGCAGATTGTGTTGCGTGAACTGGTGAAATATTATGCACTAATTTTAAAATAATTATTTTATAGAAGCAAAACTTCTTATGAATATTATCAAATGAATAGAACAGAATGAATAAAGTAGATACATATACTTACAGCTATGAAAAATACATACATATAGCTAATGGCTCAGGGTAATCTGCAGAAATGAAAAAAATGGTATGAGGTTGGACAAGGGTGAGTCTTTTCCAAAAATCTTTTATGTAAGTTGTTATATATATCAGCATTGCAATTAAAGTGTTAAAGTGGATTTATGTTGTCCCAGTGAAGAATGTGTGTTTTTTATCAATCAAATGTTGTGCTTGGTCTTGCGTTTTGTAGGACAACCAGCAGAAATCCACCAATGTAGTCTACCAGGCCCACCACGTGAGCAGAAATAAGAGAGGACAGGTGGTTGGAACAAGAGGTGGATTCCGAGGATGTACCGTGTGGCTGACAGGTATGCTACTGGTAAAAACTGACATGTGACAACATAATTTTATGGAAATGAGTGTAAAATATTATATACATTACATGTTTATTTTAACATTAGAAGGAGGCTGAGAGCTATGGTAGAAAGCCTGGGAGTTAGTCCTAACTCTACCATCAGTGAGAAGTAGAGTCAAAGTCTGCTCTAGAAATAGTCTGATCCAGTCAAGCAAAGTCTCTATTTGTCAGTTTTCTCCTCTTTAGCAGGAAAGGATGGGACACATTGATTGTGACATCTCTTTTCAGCTCTAAGGAATTCAATAATTCTCAAGTTCATCCCATAACACATTTAATGGTAGTTTTGAATGGGGCTTTCCTAATTTGACATCAAGCATTTGGCTGTCCATAAGGTTTTGGGTATTTAGAGTTATTTATATTGTTTTCTGATGTTTTGACATACTGGGGACTATTTCATTTACTGTAAACAAACAAACAAACATAAGAATCTGTGCAAGAAGGAAAACTAGTCATTTCCATTTGGCCGAGGATTGCCCCTGTATGCAGAAATAACTTGCTCACGCTAAGGTGAGCAGATGAATCTCCCTTTTATTGTGTTTTTATAGCCACAGAATGTCAAAGCTAAGGGCTAGTGACAGAACTGGAATTAGAACCTAAGACTCCCACAGCCAGTCCTGCCTGTCCTGTCATCCTGCACTCTGAGTAAAAGGTAGAGGAAATTGTTCCCGGGCGTGTGACTCTAACACAGCCTGGACTCAAAAGGAAAAACCAAGTTCATTTCATAAACACGACTTCTCAAGTGGATATGAAGCCAGATGCAAAAATATATTTATCCACGTTATGAAATCAATTGATGTGTTACTATCTGCTCACAAATGAGGATGTATTCTAACCTGAAGATAATTCTAAAAGCTATGGCTGGTAGAGACCTGCCTGGCATGTTTTTTGGCTACTCTGAATCTTTTCTCTTTTCTGTCCAAATCATCTTCGTTCTTCTTATCTTCAAATTTGTGCCTACTGCCTTTGGTTTCCTGATTTCATTCATTTCTGGACTCTGCATCAAAATGCCTTTCTCTGGCCTTGAGCGCAAAGACAGACAGTGGGGGCCAGGAACTCGCTTTATTCAAATAGGCAGCATCCGCCTATTGTTATTTCTGCAATGTTTACCTCAACTTCCCCCAAGTCACATAATTTGTAGCAGTAGGGACAGCTGTATTCCAGAAGTTTCCCTCCAGTTAAATGTTTGGCTTCTCGAGAGGTTTACCAGTGAAAACAATTTTTGCCTTGGGACATACACACAAAGTTCATTTGCTCTAATGTAGCACTCCCTTAAAAAGAAAAAGAGGACTGGTAGAAGAGAAAAATATCTAAGGGGTATACTTCCTCTGTCTTTTTTTACTCTTAAAAAAATCATCTTTTCCTAATTTTTTTTATTCTTATGTACAAAGGTAGGATATTGATACCAGACAGACCAGAAGAAACCAAGGATTTCAAACCAGACACTCAGATTTGAGCCCAATTCCACCCACATTAGCTGTGTAACTTTGGACAAGCCAATTAGCCTCTTTAAGCCTCAGTTTCCTTATTTATAAAGTGAGAATAAAGATTGTACCTGCCACATGGAGGTGTAGATAGAACTAAATGAAGTAAAGCATAAATGCACTTAGTATAATGGCTGGCCCATGAAGTTCTTAGTAAGTGTAATTAGTGTTACCCCAACGTATTAAAATAATATGCCAACAATGTAGTTAAACATAGTTATTGTGATTTAGCCCTTAGTTTCCTGAGAGCTGAAGCAAAATGGAAGGAAATTTCTATTTATTTCTCTCATTTTCTGATGAGAAAGAACATACCAGAGACTCAGGAGACCCATCTCCTCTACCCCACCACCCACCACAAATTCTAAGAAGAATGTATCACCTAAGTCTTTATTTAGATGACATTGAATAACATAACCGTGGACAACACCTTCGACAAGGATTTAGCAAAGATTATTGACACGTTATTCATGTAGCCGTTTCTTCTAATGATCCTCTGTCAAAGCCAAGGGCATGACTTTGAAATATAACTAAAACTATGGAAAATATTCATTTGCCTTTTGTAGATCACCTTTTCTTGCCCAAGTCTCCTTCCCTCTCTGTCCTTCACCCCTGCTTTTCTCTTACTTTTCCCACCTTTATCCTCTTTCCTCCTGTTGTCTTGGCTTTTCCCCCTCCCCAACATGCCCCTGGGACTTTTCCTCTTCCGTACCCTGGTGCTGCCTGACAGTGCTTGGCACCATGGAATATTCTTCAGCTTCAGGGACCTTGAGGACAAAGATCCTAAAATCCTAAAGGACTGGATTTTTAGTGTGCTAGTTTTCCAGAGTATTTCAGATTTTTTGAGCTATTAAGTACTTTTGACAGGTTGTATTTTTGTCCCTTTCTTTCTTATGCTTTCTCTTATATAGATATTATAAAGCGGGTTCCTAATTGTTATGCTTTGAAAGCGTGGTGGAAAGGCATATGGTAACTGTATTCTCATATAAAGACTCCAAAGAGCCTTTAGACCTAAGAATGTGACATGAGGCAGCTCTAAATACATCTACAGCCTGTCTCAGGGTGACTTTCTGTTTCGTGTTTTGGGAGTCATTTTGGAAAAATCTTGAAGCCAAAAGAACAGCATGTGGACTCTGTTGTTAGGTGGTTGTTCAGCAGCGTCCACGAGGGAGGTGGGCTTGCCAGTCTCCAGAGGCTGTGAGGGGATATGAGACCACTGTCACCACAACTTTTGATTTTTTAAGAGCAGCCAGAATCTGGATTTGTATGCACAACTTGCTCATCTGCAAAACACTCTGCAGGCCAAACAGAACATACCAACAACCACGTGCAGCCCCCAGATCTCCCTATTTATGAAGCCTGCTTGCTTTGAAAGGCTATAATCTTAATACGGGACACGTATTTCAAAATTTGAAAAAATGTGCAAATACTTGCCTTGTAGTCAACTGCACTTTTTCTAGATTTTAATGACTTTTGATTTGCAGTCAATTGAATGGTTGTCATGAGGGTTTAATTACACTTAAAAGTGCCAGGATAGTTCACAATTTGTCACCTTAAGCCATCCGGGACCATGTCAGTGTGCCTTACCTGTTCTGAACAGGTCTCTCTGGTGCTGGAAAAACGACAATAAGTTTTGCTCTGGAGGAGTACCTTGTCTCCCACGCCATCCCTTGTTACTCCCTGGATGGGGACAACGTCCGTCAAGGCCTTAACAAAAACCTCGGATTCTCTCCTGGGGACAGAGAAGAAAATATCCGCCGGATTGCGGAGGTGGCCAAGCTGTTTGCCGACGCGGGTTTGGTCTGCATCACCAGTTTCATTTCTCCATTCTCAAAGGTAAAAGGATTTGGCACTGCACATGGTTCCCACGCACGGGCAAGTGCTCTCAGACTGCTGGGAAAAGCTGGCCAGCGAGGGAGGGCCCGGAGAAATTTCTCCTCTGTTTCTCTCTCCCATCCTGTGCTCTCTCATTTCCTCTATTCAATATTGGTTATATAAAGAGAGTTCTTTCATTTCCAGATGCCAGGGCACCTGTGGACATAAGCCCTTCCAAGGTCACAATCGTAAGGAACATGTGGTCAGAGTTGAAAGGAAGAGAAAGTTGAATAAGAAAAACTCTTAAAGCTCTGTAATTTCAGCCGTCTTGAAAAAGAATGTTTAGCTCACTAAAGAAAAGAGCAATTCACTGCAGAAGCAGAAGGTTATGTGTATTTAATGTTGACATTGTGAAGTGGAATGTCACTCTTCTTTCTTTTTTTTTTTTTTTGAGACAGAATCTCATTCTGTTGCCCGGGCTAGAGTGCCGTGGCCTCAGCCTAGCTCACAGCAACCTCTAACTCCAGGACTCAAGCGATCCTCCTGCCTCAGCCTCCGAGTAGCTGGGACTACAGGCATGCACCACCATGCCTGGCTAATTTTTTCTATATATATTAGTTGGCCAATTAATTTCTTTCTAAATAGTAGAGACGGGGTCTTGCTCTTGCTCAGGCTGGTTTTGAACTCCTGATCTTTAGCGATTCTCCTGCCTCGGCCTCCCAGAGTGCTAGGATTACAGGTGTGAGCCACTGCGCCCGGCCACTCTTCTTCTTTCAAAGCAGGACATTTCTGTGAGCTACACATAATATGCTATGTGCTTTGAACGCATCCTTTGGATGAAAGGTACCCAGGTTGCCAGTACTGTCCTCCTAAGAGGAGCTGTTTTCCGTGGTTTCCTCTGAAAGTTCTTGAGAACTGTGTTTACTTACCAGAGTGAAATTTCTGGACTTTCTTTCAGGGACTCTGCAGAGCACAAACCCCAGTGTCAAAGCCTCAAAGCTATCAAATACCAAAGCACACAATGCTTTGTCACTAAGAATTTCCTTGTGAAACCTCTTCCTGCATTTTTAACACATTGACTGCCCCACTTGGAAAAACAGTTTTTTTTTCCTTGGGGCCACGGTGTTTTATTGTTTTCTGTGCGTGAGTTATATGTAATGCAATCCACGTTTTTAGGATTAAATTGTCAATATTAATTGTAACAATAAGAACATCAACAAGGTAAAGAGATGTGTGAGTTGTATATGCTCCATGAGGCCCCGGGATCAAAACTAGTGTGAGTTAAATACAGCTCACATAGCAGTTAATGTGTTGAATGTAATTGTTTTTCAGGATCGCGCGAATGCCCGCAAAATCCACGAGTCAGCAGGACTGCCATTCTTTGAAATATTTGTAGATGCACCTTTAAATATCTGTGAAAGCAGAGATGTAAAAGGCCTCTATAAACGGGCCAGAGCTGGGGAGATTAAAGGTATGAGATCTAGTTAGTGGTGCCTTTGCTAGTTCCTTGGGCTGTGGGTCCTTATTCCATCCTCAGAAATCTGCCTGAAGTTGCAAACTCTGTTTTCCAAAATTGCATTGTAACATACACAACTTGTTATCAAATCATAACATATTTGATATGTCCATGGGCTTATTAAAATGTGGGATTAATTTTTTTTTTTAAGAACTGTCACCTCAGCCATAAGTACTAAAGTTCAGAGAAGTAAATGGGATAAGTACACGGTGAGTGTGTGTGTAGGGGCGTACTTCAGAGATTTCCCTGCTTTTTATCTTCCTCTTTAATTCTAATCAGCTGTAGAAGCCTTGAACTTGGCTAGCCAGATTTTGTTGATAATTTAGGGCTTCCCATATTGAAAATATAGCTGTATATTTTCGTACCTATGGCTAGAGGTCAAGGATGGCTGTTTGACCTTTTTTGTTATAATCTGAATTCTCAGTTTAACACATTATTCCAACATGTGTTATGCTTTATTGATTAAAAAGATTATTCTGCTGGTACAGATGTCATTTTCACCCTTATGTCTTGCAGGATTTACAGGTATTGACTCTGATTATGAGAAACCTGAAACTCCTGAGCTTGTCCTTAAAACCAACTTGTCCTCAGTGAGTGACTGTGTCCAGCAAGTGGTGGAACTTCTGCAAGAGCAGGTAGGTGGACTGTTGTCTCTCTTTCTTTTTTTAATTTAATAAAGTTATGAAAAATAGTCTATGCTTCTTTACTGAAACATTCCTTTTTTCAGCGTGCATTTCAAATTGTTACCAATCCCGTTTCATTTCAGAACATTGTACCCCATACTATAATCAAAGGCATCCATGAACTCTTTGTGCCGGAAAACAAACTTGACCAAGTTCAAGCTGAGGCTAAAACTCTCCCCTCGTTATCAATTACTAAGGTAAGCGAGCACAGATTGGTCCAAGGAGAATTAGCTTAATAGCAGTCATTATAATCCATTTACAATTACTCTTAACAATAAGGAAGGTATGAATAAGGTACGTGTAATGTCTGTGAAGAAAAATACATCATTTTTGTCATTTTTTTTTTTACCTCTTCTCCAAGCAGTCTCTCACCAAGAATTGCCACAGAGGCAGATTGGACAAGTAACTTCTATATTTGCATAGGACAATTTTACATAGCTGTCATACCTTCTATTATGCCAAAGTGCAGGCGTCAGGCCAGTAATTATTTGTTGGTAGTGGCTGAGAAAACAGTTTGTTCAGAATTTAAGTGCTTCTTGGGCAATCGAGGAGGAATTTGAAGAAAACAAAAAGCAAGCCTGCTCTAAAGTGATGTGAATGCCTCACTCTTTTCTACGCTGCAAATCCCACTCTTCCTTCATCAGGGAAAGTCCAGTCTGGGGCAAGAGGGAGACAGCTTTGGTCACATTGATTTTACTACCTGGAATATGTAAGATGCAGCCCCAGGAAACTGCCCTGCACCTGGCCTTTTTATGGGTCAGTGTTAGTTGGTCCATATGAGGTGATTAAGCCTTCACTGGTACATTTATATTATCTATTAACATTTTGGGGGTTTTATAAGAAGCAGGGTAATTAGGGAAACTGCTTCAGCTCATGAAGAGCCTACACTCTAATAAGTCATGACCAATTAATAAAGAGAACTCTCTGACTCTGTAAAATAAATTTTGAGCACCTCAATGCTCCAGGCAGATGAGTAAACACATAATTATAATTACAGCATGTTGTGATAGTTCCAATAACAGAATGATCTGCAAGCTACAGAAGTGCAAAGAATCTATTGATTAATTCTTTTGGTAATGGGGATGACAGGTAAGGTTTAAGAGCAATGACCCATAAGCTGGGTGTTAAAGGATGAATAGGAGTTTGAGGTAGGGAGGAGAATGGGTAGAACACAAGCCCAAGACCATGTGTGTTTAGACTATACATTGTCTGGCATTGCTTGAAATAGGCCCCCATTTGGGGACATGAAAGTCCCTACTTGAGCCCCAGGGGCCGGAACTAGAAGGGCTTTTGGTATCATACTAATAATTTTGGACTTTATCTTAGAGTCAATGGTTTGCTCCATTTAGTAAGTTGACTGAAAAAATATAGTATATCTGGTGAAAAAATACAGCCAAACTAGAATTTTTGTGGCAAAAAGAAAGAAAGAATAAGCAGTGAATTTTCAAGTCAGTTGCACATTATGGGACTAGATACAGCTTAAAGTGTTCGAACAAATCATCTCAATTTAAAATCTTTTCACCACTCTTCCATAGGAAAGTTCTAGCCTTTAACCTGTCTGGCCCTTAGATCTCTGGTCTAAGAGGATAATGTGTGGGAACACTTAAAGGTTCTGTTCTCATCTTCCCCTCAACTGAATAAGAAAGGACTGGCCTAAGGCCAGATGCCTGTAAAACAGAACTTTTATGGGAATGTTCACCTGCTTTTTCGTGTGTTGCAGCTGGATCTGCAGTGGATCCAAGTTCTGAGCGAAGGCTGGGCCACTCCCCTCAAAGGTTTTATGCGGGAGAAGGAGTACTTGCAGGTTATACACTTTGGCACCCTGCTAGATGGTATGTTTTTTTGTTGTTGTTTCTTATTCTTTATTGTTAAAGAAAAATAATCTTTCCCAGACATTTGACAGGAACAGGAAATGTTAGTCTTTGGTTTGCAAAAATATTTAGATCATGTATGGCATGCCCCATTCTATTGTGTGTAAGCTTCAATTTTTAGGATATTTTGGTTGTTCCCAAAGGATTATTATTTAGTACTAAGGAACTGCAAAATGAAGGCTTTAAGCCCAAAAGAAAGTTAAGTCTGTTTCACCTCTGCCTGCTCTCTGTTGGTCCTGATATTCAGAAGGCAATGGACAGAAGCCCCACGGCCTGTGGCTAGGGAGCATTTGGGGACAGCCACGATGAGCTCAGCACGTGTCGTGGTCGCACCTGTCACCTCCCATTCTCCAGGTTGTCCCTGTCAAGCATTATTGCAGCAGCTGCTTTCATGGGTGGATGCTACCGTGCTGATGTTTGAGCCCATACATGAAATACATTAGGATGGCTTCATCCACCAAACTCTACCAAGGGAGTGTTAAGGCAGCTCTCTGGCTTTCCGGCCCAGGCTCAATGGCCTTTAGAAAACTGATCTGGTCAAGATCGGAAGCATGTGTTATTCAGAAGACTTCCGGGCCTTTCTATGATCATTTCCTTCCTAGAACTGCCTGAGTTTATCAAATGTAACTTATCTATTTCAAGACCTTGGCGAATGGCTGCTAAGTGGGGAAGAGGGCAGGCTAGAGTCACACTGAAATTATAAAACTGAGCAGGGCTCTAAACCTTTAGGAGGAAAAATCAAGTAAGATATTATTTCTTGGGAAAGACTTTCATGTTCTGGGCTTGTGCCTGTGCTTGGGGAACGGGGCATAAAGCCAGAATCAGCCCTTAAACACTGCTCAGAACAAGTCCTGCCCCCTTACTCCTCTGCCCCGAAACCTGAGTCCTTCAGTTCTCAGATTAAATAACATCCCAGGAAGACACTTGGTTTAATTCTAGTTTGCCTTAACTATGGTAAGAATGCCTATCTCTATGGTACTTCTGTTTTCAAAGCATCTTCTCAGTACTTAGTTCATTTGATCCTCCCAAAAGCCCTAGAAAACAGGCAACTATTACTATCCCACTTCACAGATGAGGAAACTGGCCACAGGTTAAGTGATTTGCTGAAGTCCATACCCTTCATCCGGGCCCTAGACCAGAGTCCAGAATCTCCTGACTCCTGGCCCACTGCGCTTTCCCCACCAGGCTGCTCTCCAGGTGTCCTTTCCAATAGAATCTAGAAGGCCCACATGGTATACCGGGAAGGCTGGTATTTATCTTGCTGTCTTGATTTTGACACATGCTGAATACAGGCTGCATCAAATAAATGTCACTGGACTCAGTAGCCAGCCATGAACAAGAGGTCGATTATGAGCACATGAACCAGAGGTGTGGCCAAAAGATGAGTGAAGCACATTGAAGGAGGGGAACTCATTACAGATAGTGCTGCTGACCTTTGACAAGTATTTGTTCCACAAGGAAAAATAATCAGGGCAGTGGAAGCGGTTGCACAGGTCAATGTTAATGGAAATCACGGGTCATTAGCCTGGGACCTAGGAGTTCAGGGCTGGGTAACAAAAACATCCTAAAATAGGCAAAATGGTGGGATAAGAGTTTATGACTTTTGATGGATTTTTTTTTTTTAAGAGACAAGGTCTCATTCTGTCACCCACAGTGGGGTACAGTGACATAATCATAGCTCACTATAACCTTGAACACCTGGGCTCGAATGATCCTCCCTCCTCAGCCTCTCAAGTAGCAAAGGACTATAGGTGTGCTCCACCACACCTGGTTAATTTTTTAAAAAAAATTTTTGTAGGCCGGGCACGGTGGCTCATGCCTGTAATCCTAGCACCCTGGGAGGCTGAGGTGGGAGGATCGCTCAAGGTCAGGAGTTTGAAACCAGCCTGAGCAAGAGCAAGACCCCATCTCTACTAAAAATAGAAAGAAATTAATTGGCCAACTAAAAATATATAGAAACAATTAGCCAGGCATGGTGGCACATGCCTGTAGTCCCAGCTACTTGGGAGGCTGGGGCAGGAGGATCGCTTGAGCCCAGGACTTTGAGGTTGCTGTGAGCTAGGCTGATGCCATGGCACTCTAGCTGGGCCAACAAGAGTGAGACTCTTGTCTCAAAAAAAAAAAAAAAAACAAATTGTAGAGACAGGGTCTTGCTATGTTGACCAAGCTGGTCTCAAAATCCTGGCCTCAAGTGATCCTCCCACCTCAGCCTTTCAAAGTGCTGGGATTATACGTGTGAGTCACTGTGCTCACACATGGATCCTTAAAAGATGGATCCTTAAAAGAGTTTATGATTCATGTAGATGAAGAACAGCTAATACAGATAATCAATGTGGATCATTTGGGCAAAATCTCTTGCCTTTCTTTTCACATCATCTCAATTTCATTTTATGGGGTTTCTCAAGTTGCAAAAAACATTGCTTTTTTATTCCTTATTTGGTGCTCACTACCATGCAGTGGATGAAGCACTTATTGCTCCCACTTCCCACGTAATGCAGTTGTCTGTCCCCTGCCAAGCTCACTGGTCCGGGGACATGAATGAGGTCACCTTCCCATTAATACTTGGATCCCACCAGTTCTAAGCTCCTACCTGCTCATGCAGAAATCCCAGTTCTTTCCCAAGCCTATACCCAGTGTTTGTGGGAGTCCCCAGAGGTGTGTTTCCTGTGGTTTTGAGTCAGCTCCACAGCCACATGCCACTTGCTGTGTGGATCCACGTGGCTCTCTGCACCCACAGACGTGCAGATCCTGCCCAGACACTCCAGCCACTACAGTTCTTGGTACCCACAGGACTGCGGCAGTTTATAACTCTTTCTTGCATGGGAAGAATGTTTCCTTCCTCTCTATTGACCTCAGTTGAAGACTGTCTAGGAGGTTCCTTGAGTCACACAGTGCTAGAGAATTGAGTGCTACAATTCTCTTAATCCGTATGGATCCCATGATCCTCCTGTGGCTCCAGTATGGTTATGTCAAGGGGGTGGGCGGTGGTCAAGACCAGATGTGCTATTTCCATAATCCCTCCCCTTCCAACCTGCAGGACCTGTTTCTGAAACTTTCTGTAAGACTCTTTCCCCCTCCCTGGGAATTCTCCACTGGCTCCACCATCTCCCTTGGCAGCCAGTCCATTGGACATACTCACGCAGCCCCAGTTGCTGTCAGGGTTCAGAGCTCCATACACCCTCCAGAAGGCTCCTCAGCTCCTAGCAAATCAATTAATAAAAATAGACACCAAAGGTGTCGTGCTGCCTACTTCCACTGCTTTCTGTATCTCAGTTTAGTTTTGGCCTATGTAGAGGCAGAATCTCTTGGTAGACAAGAGTGTAAACTGTAGAGTCAAACTGTCTGGGCTTGTATGTCTGTGATTACCTGTGAGCCTGGGCCACGTTACTTAAACTCTCCCAGCTCATTGCCCTTATCTGTGTGATGGGGATGATAATAACTGTCGCTGGGGTGTTGAAAGTTTAAGAGAATGCCTAGGTCAACAGCAAATGTTCCATACATGTTAGCTATTATGAGCAAATCCCCACTGCGCACCATTAAAAGAACTTGGAGTCTTGGCAGGTGCGGTGGTGCACATCTGTAATCCCAGCTACTCAGGAGGCCAAAGTGGGGTATCGCTGAGCCCCCACAGTTTGAGGTTCTGGTGAGCTATGATTGCACCGCTGCACTCCAGCCTGGCTGACAAGGAGAGACCCTGTCTGTATAAAAAAAAAAGTCAAGACTTTCCAAGGCAGGGTGTAAAAGTGTTCCACATATACTGCAAGCATGTATTTAGACCACCAACTGTGTTCTGACACTTCAGTTTGATATAGGTTATCACATTTAATCTGGATAATACCACTGTGAAGATATTTTGTCTACATATAGAAATAAGTATTGGAAAGATTAAATAATTTACTTGAAGCCTGGACTCAAGTCCAGGCTATCCTAGCTCTAACATTTGTGCTTGTTCTACTGGGCATACTTTCATGTCCTCTAAATATCTGGGATAATAGTAAGTTCTAGAGCAGTTTGCTTCTATACCTTCCCCCAGAACCTGGTTTAGAAACCATTTGACAGTGATTGTTAACATCTCATATTTGGAAGAAATAACTTCTTGCTGAAGTCGGAGGGGCTATTGACATATGTTATAATTATTTTAAAACATAATCATCTGAATAATGCTTTTGGATTGTATCAAACAATATTCCATACAAATTCTGATTTCACCAGCTTTTTTGCTATCATGTATCCTCTATTTTAAAAAATAGCATAACATAGAGCTCAATGTATTTGTATGTTGTATGTGTGAAGTGTCATGGTAGGAATTTGTTCCTTGACATTGTTGCTCTAAGATTATTTTGGTAAAGAGCTGAAAACATGTTTCTCAATTGTGTTTGTATTTCTCTAGGCATGGTCCAGGCTGGTATGTACTTTAACTTTCCAAGAATTTATTATAATTAGACATGTTACATTAATTTGAAATGGTTAAAAACATATCTAAAAAGAAAAATCCACATTAACCAGTTGGAATCACTATCAGTTCATGATCCAACCAGTTATAGCAGAATAATACTGCATTCTTTTGTTGATTGGACTCCAAAGAACAGGAAATTTCTGGATCAGATGCAGCTGCTGTTTATAATGTTGTATTTTGCTGACAAGAGTAAACTTGTTTCTAAATTTTTGTTGTACATTTTGTTCCTGAGTCTTTCAAATTTGTGATTCCCCTGCCAATGACTGGCGATCCTCTTCTAGTTTCACAAATCTGGAATATTTTTTTCCACTGTGTTTATAAAAGACTTTTAATTGATGAAGAATAAATTCATTTTAGATGCAACTGAAAGTGGATGCACCTGGTTGGATTGTGTACGATTGTATTTCATTTGTTTGCAATGTGTGATTATGCATGAATTTAGTTTCAAGCTACCATGATTGATACTGATAAAACCAGGAATCAATATACTTTTGCTGTGACTGTAAACTTCTGCATTTTACCAGAATGGAAAGGTAAAATTCTAAAGATATCATTTACCTTTGGTGTTGTTCTCATCATTGTTATTTTGCCTTTTAAAGAGCCTAGTTAAGGAATAAAGAGTAATTTAGTTTTTGCATGGAAACAGCCCCAAATATAGCATAATCAGAATCTCATAAGCAGATCTATGAGGCTAAACCAGAAGGCTTGAAAATTATTTAAAGCAAAAGAAAAATCATTCCATTGAACAAGACATTATCTGTTGCACTTACTGTTGTTAAAAAACCACAATATTCTCCTTCAAAATGAGATATACCACAATAAAATGATCAAGGCAGTTCCTACCAGAGCTGAAGCACACAAAGGAAAGGTTGAAAGTCCCAGTTGATGTTGAAAGTCACGGAGGATATTTCAACACAGTAAAATTTTTGGATAAATTTATGTATTAGAAAAGTTGATAGAGATGATAGGGAAACTACAGCACATCTGCTTATACCCACGTGGAGTTGTAGCTACAGCGTGTGAGATCAGTTGGCATCATTACACGGCAAAACTCCTTTCCATAACATCCCACACATCAGCTCCCTTATTGTGACACCTGCCAAGGAGTGCTGTTTTGGCATTTTGGATTTTCACTCAAGGCCAAGATGAAGGTGGATCAGAGGCTACATTGGATGGAAGGAGGTGACTGCAACAGGAAAGCGAAGTATCCCTTGGATTTCAACCCAGAACACTTGAAGCAAGACATTGTTGTAGGCGTGTTGCCAGCAGGCCTAGGCTTTCTCCAGCACCCTGCCCCACGTGGATTTTACTTTGCATTTTGCTTTACTTTATTTTGGTCAAGTCACTCTTTATAAGCAGTGGAAAGTATTGTGGGCTTTCTTTCAGTAGCATGGTCAGTAAGCAATGTATGGAAAGCAAGACTTCTAATTAGAACATCAGCATCCTCGAATGTATTATTCTCTTCCAGTCTCTCTCCCTTTTCCTCGCCTAGACTGTATGTGGTGGATTTAATTATCTTTCATCATAAATTCTCATTAACATAGTGCTTTAGGGTATGCCCCTTGCAGCAACCCAGGGAGGTACGTATTATTTATTATGCCATTTTTCTAGTGAGGAAATTGAGTTCAGAGAAGTTGAACGTATAAATAAATGGGAGAGCTCCTGACTTTGAGTTTACTGTTATCTGCAAAGGACTTGGCTGCTCTTGAACTTTGAAACAAAGAGTTATTTGAACAACAAAACCATTACTTTCTGTGCCCAATGGCTACTTCGTGGTCAATAAAGGATCCCAAAGCATATTGCGGGATTTTATAATGGACTGGATTTCTTTATTGCTGGCAGTTGCTGTCTATATTCTGTGACATTCCTTAGATTCTAGTGCTTTTTGGAGAGTGTTTAAAAGGTGCAAAATGATATATGCCTGGAAAGTTTGGTTTCATAGCTACTAGGCAGAGTATTACACCCCAAAGGAATAGAACTCACATCTTTAACTCTGTCAGAGCAATTATAAATGTTGGATTTGAAAGTTGGGTTTAAATGACTTCATTAATCTATGGCATATTTCCTCAAATCCATAAATAATTGCAATTGTTTTCTCTGGACCTGAATGCTTTCTTTATTCACCTTCCTTTCATTCCCTTCTGAATCTTGAACTTGGGAACTCCTGCAAAATTTTCCCTAATATTCATTTGTATTACACACTTATCCATGGGCCCTCATTTTCTCACCTGTAAGTACAATTAGGAGACTGGCATATTTGTTAGAATGTTAGGGCATCATTACAAAAGGGGGAATGCAGTTTTATAATTTTTTTACGTTATCTAGCATTATGAAGAAATGGGGTGTTTTTAGAGGGCCAAATTTTAAGCCCCAAACTAAACAAACAAAAAAAATGTACACCTTTTAACTATTTTATCTAGAAACATTTCAAAATATTCTTACTAAAAAAAGTATTCACTTGAAAAAAAAGAATATATTAACATAAAAAAAAACTTTAAAAATTGACTCTTGTCATTAGTTTTTACCAGTTATTAAACTGGGCTCTAATATAATGGTGCCAGAGGATTGGGAGACCTGTGGAATTGGTGACACCCCACACTAGAGAACCCCCCCAACTCTGTATATTTAGTTTCTGTATTAGTTGAGGTTCTTTGGAGTAACAGAACCAACAGGATACAGAGAGACAGAGAGCGAAAGGGAGATTGATATTTTAAGGCATTGGCTCGCATGATTGTAGAGGCTGACAAGTACAAAATCTGGCAGGCTGGAGGCCCAGAGAAGAGTTGCAGTTCGAGTCCCAAGGCCATCTGCTGGCAGAATTCCTCTTCTGGGGAGATGAGTCTTTTTCTATTCAGGCCTTCATCTGATTGGATAAGGCCCACCCACATTATGGAGGGTAATCTGCTTTACTTAAAGCATACTAAGGTAACCCCATCTAAAAAATACCTCTGCAGAAATATCTAGAATAATATCAAACCAAAAACCTGGGTACCATGGCCTCGCCAAGTTAACACATAAAATCAACCATCACAGTTTCTGTGTCTCTTTTTAAAATAGTTTTCCTGTCTCTTCCTTTGTGGTCAATTTGTCACTCGACATTTCTTGCTGCTGAAGATGTAACTTCTCTGAACATCACATTCCATACCTTCTAATTTGTTGTGTTGTGTACTGAGAAATCAGATTTACCCAGTTCATTTAAATTCTTGTTAAGGTAAGAGACTCAGCGTAAGGGTGAGAGGGGCCAGCTTTATTTTGTTTAATTAGATTTTAAAAGACTTTGAACTCTCTAGTGGATCGAGGTCAGGACTAAGCTTTAAAAAGAGAACCCGGAAGGGAGATATCTCCTCCTTGTCCCCAAAGTTAAATCATTGACTGAGCCCATCTTTGTGATCTGAAAGTTAGCCCACGTTTTACATATGCTCCATCTCCTGCTTTGGGAAGCGACTTCTAATAGATTCTAGAGAAACTGGTGCAGCCAATACGACCATATTGGACTGGGGTCTTAATGCCTTTTGAAGGAGACGTTTGGAAGGGGCATTGTGCATATTTGAGTCATCCTTCAAGGACAACCCACCTTGTATCCAGCATTCATGCATCACTTTGGCTCTTTCCATAGATGGAGTGATCAACATGAGCATCCCCATTGTACTGCCCGTCTCTGCAGACGATAAGTCACGACTGGAAGGGTGCAGTGAGTTTGCCCTGGCATACGGTGGACGGAGGGTGGCTGTCTTACAAGACCCTGAATTCTATGAACATAGAAAGGAGGAGCGTTGTTCCAGGGTGTGGGGGACGACATGTACAAACCACCCCCACGTCAAAGTAAGTCACAAAACTTTGGAAGGGCTTTCTTCATCTATTTCAAGTTAGGCCAAACATAATTCTTTCTAATTCCTTCTCAAAGGACTTAGAAACTAACTAAAGTTAGAACGGAGAATGCATTTCTGAGGTCAGGTTTGCGGACTTTGCCTTTGAGAGCTTTTTAGAAAGTGGCAGAGAAATGTCTTTCTGTTTGAGGGCTGGTCTCAATGATCTCCTGAGTCCTCAGATCCAGTGACAGCTGACATCCTCTGCTCAATGGGACCAGGGAGGTAATTTAGTCTGCCATCATAAGTAGAGGAACAAAATTATAGCTGTAGCTATGCATAAAACCACAGCCAGAGCTTGCAACCCTATCTATCTAAAATGCACAAGGAAAATAAATATCTTCCTACAGACTGGGCCCAGCCAACCACTGGAATGAGAACTGAGTTCATGCTCTATGGCCAGTGAGAGGTCAATGACATCTTTTCAGTAAACAAAAATCAGCACAGATACTGGCAGAGTTTCCAGAGGGAAGATATCACAGTTTTATCATTGGATATTTTTTTTTTTTTTGACAGAGTCTCACTTTATTGCCCAGGCTAGAATGAGTGCCATGGCGTCAAGTTAGCTCACAGCAACCTCAAACTCCTGGGCTCAAGCAATCCTACTGCTTCAGCCTCCCGAGTAGCTGGGACTACAGGCATGTGCCACTATGCCCAGCTAATTTTTTCTATATATATTAGTTGGCCAATTAATTTCTTCCTATTTATAGTAGAGACGGGTGTCGCTCTTCGTCAGGCTGGTTTCGAACTCCTGACCTTGAGCAATCCGCCCTCCTTGGCCTCACAGAGAGCTAGGATTACAGGCATGAGCCACCACGCCAGGCCTTCTCATTGGATATTTTTAAGATTGAAAATACGTGTTCATCTGATTAGGATCATGTAGGGTCTATCATACCTAGAGGCAAAACAGACTAAAACTCAGATTCCTTCACAACTTCTGAGTGCTATTGGTGATGAGGTAGGGGAGCGTTATAGAATTGCTGGGTGTGGTTCATTTGCCATAAAGAAAAATAGGTGAAATTGAATGCAAAAACCATCCCTCATTCAAGATAAGAGCATTAGGATGGAAATGAAAAAAGCCATATACTACTAATTTGGCTTCCCAAATTCCTCAGCTGCAGGAACTGACTTTGAGCAGGTTCACAAGAATAGAGACCAATTTGAGGCCCTGGAGCCTCTAAAAAGCCTTGGAATTGGACAAGGCACATCCTCTCTTGGGCCTCAGTTGCTTTATTTACAAAAGGAGGGGTTGAGAATCAAAATAACTCTGTCTCTTCCACACCAATGACTCTGCAAAAAAGATATGGCTTTTTGTCTGTTTTTTGTTTTTGTTGTGAAATGTTTCACACAGGATGAGTCTTTTCAAGGTTCCTTTGGTGGCCGCTGAAGACCTTCTTTATCTAAATACGAAAGGTCAATGGCAAGCAAAGCAGCTTTTTCATTTATGAGACACAACTATCTACCCTGCAGATAAGCATCTTTCATCTCAGATCAAATCATGTGAACAGTTTTTCTCAAAGAAACTGGCAGTCCTGGAAATAGTTGGACATTACTAAAAGCTGTTTGAGGGATATCATATTCTGGACCTTAAATATTTATGTCTCTGGTCATTTATTTCCTGATCCTAACATAGGTTTGGGATCTTATCTTTACTCAGTGACTCAAAGAATAGTGGCCGTTCTCATTTTGCCAGCTCTGACATTTCTAATCTTCAGGTCTAACATGTACATATACATGGCTAGCACAAAACAAAACACTGAAGAGTCTTTTGCACTTCACTTTGTTGTGCTTCACAGATATTGCTTATTTTACGAACTGAAGGTTTGTAGCCACACTGCACTGAGCAAGTCCATCAGCACCATGTTTCCAACAGCAAGTGCTCACTTCATGTCTTTGTCACATTTTGCTAATTCCTACCATATTTGAAACTTTTTCATCATTATCATATTTGTCATGGTGATCTGCGATCAGCGATCTTTGATACTCCTATTGCAATTGCTTTGGGTAGCCATGAATCATGCCCATGTAAGATAGCAAACCAAATTAATAAATGTTTTGTGTTTCTGACTGCTTCACCAGCTGGCCATTTCTCGGTCTCTCCTCAAGTGAGCTACTCAGCCTTTCTTTGGGAACCCCTTTGTAAAGATAGGACTTACCTCTTAGCCTCTTGCCACCACTACCCAACCAAATCTCTCCTGCAGTCCTTCTGGAACTGGTCATTAAATCATTCTCTCTTACTTTTTCACAGGCTCATCCTTCAACCTAGGAAGTTGTTCCTTCCCTCCCTGCTTCTACACCTTATTTCCTCCTTTCAGAAGTCAGCCCTGACCCATAAGCATGACTGAGTGCGTCCCAGAGCAATTTGTACCTGTCCTGTCCACTCTTGTGACAAGAGATGCTGGAATACCAGCAAGGGGGTCACTGATGAGAGGAAGTGGGTGCGGTGGGAAGAAGAGTCTGATTTGCAGAAGTCTGAGATTTGGGTTCTGGCTTTGGTTAGATAGCTGTGTGCACTTGAACTCTGACATTTCCCCTTTGTAAAACTGCCTTCGAATCCAAAAATGAGGACGTTCAATTCCTGTGATCTCCAGGTTCCCCAAAGTTCCAGATTCCATGACTATAAGAGAGAACACAGAAATGAACACATTTTCTCCACTTGTATCATGGAGGCTTTTCTTCTTGATTCTGTTCTCTGCACCCTTCCATCAAGACCTTCTCTTCCTAAACCCACCATTTCTTTCCCTCCTTCTGGTTCCTTTCCCTTCTCCCCCCCACCCTTTTTTTTATGAGACAGAGTCTCGCTCTGTCACCCAGGTTAGAGTGCCGTGGCGTCAGCCTAGCTCACAGCAACCTCAAACTCCTGGGCTCAAGCAATCCTTCTGCCTCAGCCTTCCAAGTAGTTGGGACTACAGGCATGTGCCACCATGTCTGGCTAAGTTTTTCTATTTTTGGTAGACACGGGGTCTTGCTCTTGCTCAGGCTGGTCTCGAACTTCTGAGCTCAAACTATCCACCCGCCTTGGCCTCCCAGAGTGCTAAGATTATAGGTGTGAACCACCGTGCCCAACCCCTTCTTCCTTTCTGCATCTTGACTTTTCCACCTTCCCACCCCCAGCTGTTCCTACCTTTCCACTCAGCACATTCCCTCATGATCTCCATGTTGGGTTTTTTCCTGTCCTCTTTGCCTTGCCCTCTCAGAGACTATTCACCATGGCATTCTTTGTCTTCACTCCAGTGTTTGAGCTCATCCTCTCCTTTTCGCATTTTTGTTGTCTGTGGTCCGAAGCCCAATTCCCCTTTCACTATTTCACTGAACTCTCTAATCCTTATTCCTCATTCCTCTTGGTGCATCCTGTTCCACAAATCTTCTAGCTGTGGCTTCTCTTCCACCTTTGGCAGGACACTTGAAAGGGGGTGAAGACTTCTAGGCCAAAAGCCCTGGGAAATTAGGCAGAGCCACTGGACCTCCCTTCCTGATAGTTGGACACAGTTCTGGGGTTAGTTGGAGAGTGATGCCCTTTGTCCCTCCCAATCCCAGAAATGCTGAAAGCATAGTTTCAGCGTTGCTGTTCAAACAGACATGTTTTTAGGCTGGGTGGCGAATGCATTTGGTAATGGTTCAACGCTGTGTTCCCTGATAGATAGAGCGACACAGGGTGGACCTCTAGTGTCCAGCATGAATTACTGCACCCCCAGGGATTTGGAGTCTTAACTCAAAATTGTGTGGGTAGTCTAACTCTAAGCAATGAGGAGAGAGTATATGTATAAGTATGGGTATTTGAAAATATTCTTGTTCAGTGATTTTCCTGAGCAAAGTTTAGAAAGAAGGCCATGAAAATACAGCCAAGTCTCTTGCTCAATTATCTTTTCTCTACCGCAGGGTTTCTCAACCTCAGCACTATCGACAATTTGGGCTAGATAATTCTTTGTTGAAGGGGCAATTCAGGCAAATAACCTGTGCAATTCAGGTTATTTAGTAGCATTCCTGGCCTCTATACAGTAGATTTACAGAGAATAATACAGTAAATGCCAATAGCAAGCCAGTAGTGACAATCAAAATTGTCTTTGGATATTGTCAAATGTCACCGTGAGAATCAGATTGGCCTCTGAGAACCTGCTCTATCCCAGTTCCCTACTCCCTGAACCCTTCTGGACTGTAAACCCCAATATCTGTCTATAACGTAATGTGAACCAGGGGTACACCATCACTGTCTTTGTGTCTTCCCACTAGGTGTTTTAAATCCATCAGCTTTTTCTCACTCACTCTTGCCTCTTTCTCCTCTGCTAGCATTTTAGGTGGCCAAGTTGTCCTTGGACAATGGCAAATAGCAGTTATGGGATTTGATCAGGGAAGGATTATAAGACCAGCACATATCTGAAGAATAAGGTTTTCTGCGATGTTTGTCTCAGTGACTCAAAAGAGACATGGTTTTGTAATTGATTAATGCCTCAACATCAGATGAAACATATTTAAATTTACAGAAAAAAACAAAGATTGTCATGCTTTTCTTTGTCATCATTTGGACCCTTCATTACACCTGGGTCATCCCTAACATTTGTGGCACCCAGGGCAAGAATACAAATGGAGACCCACATATTATATCAAAGTTAACATGTAGCTAACAAAGTGTTAAATAAAATGTGCCCAATCCTTCTATTCTGGCATCTATGCCTTGGTAACAACCTGGAAAGTCAGTTTCAAATTTAGAACTCTTGGCTTTGCATCAGAATATAGTGTGTGGAGTTGGCCCTTGGCCTTTAGCCAACTCCTCCTATGCTTGGCCTCTTCTGTGCTATGAGGCCTCCGGATCTATTTGTGGGCACCCCAGGCTGCATGTCCAAGCTCTATCCGCCGCACCCTCTGCAAACTCCCCTTGCTCGGCCCTCAGAACTAGGGCTGTTCCAAGTCCATGGTCCACCTGGGAAAGACAGTCTGGGAGCTGAAGCTCTCCCAGGCTCTAGCAGGCAGCTCCAGGTTGATTGGGCAGAGAATTCCCAAGTCCAGGGTACCTGGGTCATGGACCAGAGAGTGGGTGATGACTCTGGGTGGGTCAATCCGGCCCTGATGAAAGAGGCTCAAGCAAAGGGAGCCAGAGTTGGGCCACCTAAAGTGTGGGATGCTGCCGGGCATGGTGGCTCACGCCTGTAATCCTAGCACTCTGGGAGGCCGAGGTGGGCAGATCATTTGAGCCCGGGAGTTCGAGATCAGCCTGAGCAAGAGTGAGACCCTGTCACTACTAAAAATAGAAAGAAATCAATTGGCCAACTAAAAATATATAGAAAAAATTATCTGGGCATGGTGGCGCATGCCTGTAGTCCCAGCTACTTAGGAGGCTGAGGCAGGAGGATTGCTTCATCCCAGGAGTTTGAGGTTGCTGTGAGCTAGGCTGCTGCTATGGCACTCTAGCCTGGGCAACAGAGAGAGAGGCTGTTTTAAAAATAAATAAATAAATAAATAAAGTGTGGGATGCTATGAAGATGGCTCTTCTACAGGTCTCTATGCTTTCTTCACACTCACCTTTTCCTGAAGTCACGTGTTAAGCTGAGACTGGACATAGAAAAGTGAGAGTATTGATAGTAACCTCAGTGAAATCCTTAGTGAGTAAAAAATGGTGGAGTTTTTTCTTTTCTTTTTTTATTTTTTATTATGGTAAAAAACACATGGTATAGTTTATCATCTTAACCATTTTTAAGTGTATAGCTCAGCAATGTTAAGTATATTCACATTGTTGTGAACCAGATCTCCCAAACTTTTTCATCTGGCAAAACTGAAACGCCATATCCATTAAACAGCTCTCCTTTTCCTCCTTCCCTTAGCCTCTGGTAATTCCCATTCCACTTTCTGTCTCTATGAATTCGACTATTTTAAACATCTCATACAAGTGGAATCATACAGTGTTTATCTTTTGTGACTCACATTTCACTTAGCCTAATGTTCTCAAGGTTCAGCCATTTTGTAGCATGTGTCAGGATTTCCTCCTTCACACAAGGATGCGTGACATTCCGTTGTATGTATATATCACCTTTTATTTGTCCACTCATCCATCCATGCACATTTGGGTTGCTTTCACCTCTTGACTATTGTGAATAGTGCTGCTATGAACATGTGAATGCAAACATCTCTTCAAGATCTATCTATCCAGAAGTAAGATTGCTAGATCATTTGATAGTTCTATTTTTAATTTTTGGAAGACCCTCCATATAGTTTTTCACAGTGGTACTGAGTGGTCTTGGCACCCTTGTCAAAGATCATTTGAGAAAATGGGGTTTTAGGTAACTGTCTATGTTTAGCCTTAGATGTGAATTTGGCTACATTTTGCTGCTCGCTGGAGATTTTCTTTTGTTTTAAAATTGGGTATGAGTGGAGAAGACTGTTTATTTTGAGAATTTCCATAGAAATTGTGCTCAATGATAATTAACTGGTAGAAAACAACTTGTCTGCTTTTTTTCCCCCAGGGCCTCTAATTTGGGTCCTTGTTAAAAATAGTCTAAATTACATCAGATTGTATTAGGAATGTGCTAGCAATGATTCTCAAAGTATGGTTTATAAAACCCTGGGTGTCCACAAGACCTTTTCAGAGAATCCTCAAGCTTAAAACTATGTTCATAATATTAAGATGTTATTTGCTCTGGGAGGCCAAGGCGGGAGGATAGTTTGAGCTCAGGAGTTCAAGACCAGCCTGAGCAAAAGTGAGACCCCATCTCTATTAAAAATAGAAAGAAATTAGCTGGACAACTAAAAATATATAGAAAAAATTAGCCAGGAATGGTGGCACATGCCTGTAGTCCCAGCTACTCGAGAGGCTGAGGCTCGAGGATTGCTTGAGCCCAAGAGTTTGAAGTTGCTGTGGGCTAGGCTGATGCCACAGCACTCTAGCTCGCGCAGCAGAGTGAGACTGTCTCAAAAAAAAAAAAAATGTTATTTGCCTTTTTCATTGTGTTGACATTTGGACTGCTGGTACACAAACAATGATGAGTAAAAATACTAGCACCGGCCGGGCGCGGTGGCTCAAGCCTGTAATCCTAGCTCTTTGGGAGGCCGAGGTGGGCGGATCGTTTGAGCTCAGGAGTTCGAGACCAGCCTGAGCAAGAGCGAGACCCCATCTCTACTATAAATAGAAAGAAATTAATTGGCCAACTAATATATAGAGAAAAAATTAGCCGGGCATGGTGGCGCATGCCTGTAGTCCCAGCTACTTGGGAGGCTGAAGCAGCAGGATTGCTTGAGCCCAGGAGTTTGAGGTTGCTGTGAGCTAGGCTGACACCATGGCACTCACTCTAGCCTGGGCAATAAAGTGAGACTCTGTCTCAAAAAAAAAAAAAAAAAAAAAAAAATACTAGCACCTTAGACTCAAGATAGTGACAACTAACTGTACCTGAAGTCATTGCACCCTTCAACATCATGCACTTGCAGTAAAAAAAATGCCAGCTTCACTTAAGAATGTTCTTGACAAAGCTGTAAAAAGATTATTAAACCCTGACCCTTGAGTCTCTGTCTTTTTAATATTCTGTTACAAAGGAGGAATTACACATTAAAGTACTTCTGCCACATACGCCAATGTCTTAATACATGGTTGTCTCAAGGAAAAGTACTTGTACAACTGTTTAAGCCATGAGCAAGACTAGCTACGTATTTTTTCCCCTCCACGGGACACCACTTTTACTTGAGAGAATGAGTCACCAACTATGGTTATTCAGACTTGGATAGTTGACAGATACTTTTTAAAATGAACAAAGTGAACCTGTCAATTCAAGGAAAACAACTGAGAGTATTAGTTGCCAATGATAGACCTTGAGGTTTCAAGCAAAATTTCTGGAAAATGCTTATTCACCACTTAACCTTAGCAGCTTCCCAATACTTAGAAAATTTTCTGTTGAGACTAGTAGTGATATTCACAAATGTGTGTGCATTTTTAAAAATCCTAAAATGAAATACGTCAACATTTGGAAAACTCACAAACTCAGTGAACCAGTATTTTCTAACTGACCAATATATTAATATCGTATTACAAAATCATTCATTCGAAGCACAATGGGTTTTTAATGTAACACAGTATGAAAAGTGCACTGATATGGCTTCAGATTCCACAGTGCAACTTACCTTTTAGAAATAGCACTTGTTGAGTTTTGGTATCAAAGTTTAGTTTCAAAGTTTAGTATCAAAGAAGAATATCCACAGTTATATAACAAGGCTATTCAAATCCTCTTCCCTTTTCCAACCACCTACCTGTAGCTGGATTTTCTTTTTATACTTCGGCCAAAACAACGTTACTACAGACTAAATGCTGATGTAGATGTGAGAATCCATCTGTCTTCTATTAAGTCAGACATGAAAGACATTGCAAATATATAAAACAATGCCATACTTCCTATTTGTTGGGAAAAAACCCAAAATGTTTAGTTTTTAGTAAATAATGTTACATATGTTAACATGTAATAGGTTTATTATTCTTAGTTTTAAATGAGTATGTATTTGTAAAGTTTCTTAGTTTTGATTTCTAATATGAAAACTTATAGATACAACCCACATAAATGAGAACTCTTGGGGGGGGGTCCTTTAAGAGCATAAAGGAGTCAAAAGACCAAAAAATTTGAGAAATACTGCACTAGAAATGCTGAAGAACCACAGGCAGTTCAACAGTATCCCAAGATTGTCCCAGGAGAAAATTTTTCAAATAAAAATAGAAATCAATATTAATCATTGACCACTTTAACAATATTCTTTCTAGATGGTGATGGAGAGTGGGGACTGGCTGGTGGGTGGAGACCTTCAGGTGCTGGAGAGAATAAGGTGGAACGATGGGCTGGACCAATATCGCCTGACACCTCTGGAGCTCAAACAGAAATGTCAAGAAATGAATGCTGGTATGTAGGCTAGCTCTGGCGCATTTGTTTATACTTCTTACCAGCTTTGGATTAAAGAATTAAGGATACTGGGAAGCAGCATTTTTATAGTTAAAAAGAAAAACCTGCAAATATCTTCTGTTGGAATGTCTACGATATAGAAACAGTTTTATAAAGTTGTGATACATCCATATATTAGAACCCTATGAGCCAGGCGTGGTGGCTCACACCTGTAATCCTAGCACTCTGGGAGGCCGAGGTGGGAGGATTGCTTGAGCTCAGGAGTTCAAGACAAGCCTGGGCAAGAGCGAGACCCCATCCCTACTATAAATAGAAAGAAATTAGCCAAACAACTAAGAAAAAAATAGAAAAAATTAGCAGGGCATGGTGGCGCATGCCTGTAGTCCCAGCTACTTGGGAGACTGAGGCAGGAGGATCGCTTGAGCCCAGGAGTTTGAGGTTGCTGTAAGCTAGGCTGACACCATGGCACTCTAGCCCGGGCAATACAGTGAGACTCTGTCTCAAAAAAAAAAAAAAAAAAAAAGAAAAAGAAGAACCCTATGCAGCAGTTAAAAATATGCACTGACACAGAAAGATACCTAAAGTGTATTTATTAAGTGCAAAAGCAAATTGCAGAACATGCATAGCATAATCATATTTGGAAAACAGAATAAAATATAATCATGGTTTTAAAAACTCAGCCGACTTCTGTATGTATAGAAGCAGAATAGTCTCTGGCAGCATGTGCACCAAACTGCAGATGATGGTGTCTACACCTCTTGGGGATGGAGCGGGACCAAGGGGAGGGGAAGAGTTTTACTCTTTATTATATACATTTTGAAAAAGAGAGAGAAAATATAATTATAGGATTATTGGAGATTTTTATATTCTATTTTGGGCTTTTCTGTATTTCCCAAGTTTTCCATAATGGACATATATATACACACATTACATTTCATAACCAGAAAAAAAATTAAGGCTTTCAGGAGTCCATCACTAAGTGGAGTAATTTTGAAGATTTCTCTAAAGTGAAGGTGAAATTTTTTTAATGTGTAGATTGTTGTCCCTTGCACAGGCCCCAGATACATTCTTCATGATTACTCCCTTACCCTGGGAGAGTGAAACTGGAGCAGGGTACAAGAGGACTGGTTAACACCGGCCCTGCCCCAGCCTTGGTTTGCAGGAAAGATCATGGCAACAAATGTTTTCATTCCTGAGTGAGGCTCTCCCTACAGGGCTTTCTGCCTCTGCATCCCATCCCTGTCTGAGCAACCCAGTATTGGTTAGTGCTGTTGACACCACAAAGACCCAGTGTATTCTCCAGCAGATTATCAAAAGCAAGCGGATTTAATGAAGGTCTGAACAATAAACATAGCTGCGTCTTTCCTTTCTGTTCTGTGGACAAATGACGCCATGTGTTTCTTTGACCGTGGCTTTTCTGCTTTCCTTTCCCAGATGCGGTGTTTGCCTTCCAGTTGCGCAATCCTGTCCACAATGGCCATGCTCTGTTGATGCAGGACACCCGCCGCAGGCTCCTAGAGAGGGGCTACAAGAACCCGGTCCTCCTTCTACATCCTCTGGGTGGCTGGACCAAGGACGACGACGTGCCTCTGGACTGGCGGATGAAGCAGCACGCAGCCGTGCTTGAGGAAGGGGTCCTGGATCCCAAGTCAACCATTGTTGCCATCTTTCCATCTCCCATGTTGTACGCTGGCCCCACAGAGGTGAGCAATTCCCCGAGCTAGGCTGCGGGACTGAGGGATGCAGGTGCAAACTTTACTTGCAAGAGTAAATGAATCCCTAGTGGCTACCAAGAATGCTCCAGACCACAATCTCAGATTGAAGGAAGAGGAGAAATTCTTTTCCTTTCAAAGGGCTCTAGAACCTCTCCAAATGTCTGTATATATTGTAGGGAAAGATATATGTGTTTACAGTAAAGAACATACAGATAAAATCTTTGGTGTCATAGAGTAAGCATATTGTTCTAAACAAGTCTATTTAGTGACATACATTAAACTTGTAATTATCTTATTTCCTTGTTGTTCCTTAAGGCCATAAAGAAAAGGGCAGGGACCCAACACCAGGCACGCTTCCATCCATTCCAAAGCCCACTGTGTGCAGCCAGCTGATAACAATCATATCCCAAGTCCTGTCTGCAGGACTGTCAGACCTCCACCTTTCTCACAGTCCCTTCACCCAGGGACTTTATGCCTTTTCTAACATCCTCTACACCTGGAACCCTTTCTTCTTCCTCATGAGCAGATTCTGGAATCTGTCTTTCTTCTTTATCTAACAGAATTATGTTTCCATTAGTATTTGAAAAATGCTAGAAACATCAAACAGAACCTATCATGCATTCATTGCCTTTGAGAACATGGAGGTTGGCATGTGAATGAGGTGGACAATGAAGCTTAACTGGGTTACAGGGCAAGTTGTGTCTAACCTAATATTCAATTCCAGGAAGCTCCAGTTACTCTAAGTGATTCGCCATGCCCTTGACTTCATTAGAAGGGGATGCTTTAAAAGATAAATGTCTCTCTTTCATCCTAACACAGTGAGACTATCAAACAGAGATTTTTTTTGTCCACTGCACCACCAGTATAGTGGATTTAAACAAGTTTGTGGCAAGTATGATGAACTGAAAGGGTATCATCGGTCTTTTGGAATGCCCCAAACTGACTTTAATGAATTAATTCTCTTCAATCAAATCAAAGTTCCAGGCCCCTAGCTCTCCTCTCCATCCTTTATATTTCTGTCTGAGCTTTAAAGAGGGCAAGTGTTGTATTTAACTAGAATCAATGTCTGCATGTGAAAGGTAATTAGCTCATTAATGGCAGTCAGATAATGAGATATTGGAGTAATTTCTTTTAAACTGAGATTTATCCTGAATAGGAAGGCGCTGGAAGGTAAAATTAACATAGTTCTGTAGAATGGTAAGATCTGAGTGTTCCTGGTCTGCTAGTCTGTTTGGAGAAGGGACAAGGAAATACAACCTTGAGTTATAAGTGGGAGGATTCTTATCTTTAAAGGTCCTATCCTACCTAACATAACCAAGCATGAAGAAGAGAGCATGGAGTCTTAGAATCTCACCAAATTTCTTGCAGCTCTTAGATGACCCACATCACTGAATTACTTTTAAAGCAGAATAAAAGTATCTCTGTAAACAGGGACCCGGAGTTGGCCCATGATGACCAACATGTCCCTTATGTGACGTTTCCCAGGTCCAGTGGCACTGCAGGGCCCGGATGATTGCGGGGGCCAATTTCTACATTGTGGGCAGGGACCCTGCAGGAATGCCCCACCCCGAAACCAAGAAGGACCTGTATGAACCGACCCATGGGGGCAAGGTCTTGAGCATGGCCCCTGGCCTCACCTCTGTGGAAATCATTCCATTCCGAGTGGCTGCCTACAACAAAGTCAAAAAAGCCATGGATTTCTATGATCCAGCAAGGTAGGTTCTCAGAGGAAAATTCTTTAATCGGCATTTGCACAACTGGAATGATGAGACAAAATTCTGGCCCTTTGGAAAATTCTCCAGGGCCTTTTCGCAGGCTCCTACCTGGAATGGGTCCCTTGAGAGACCTAGTCTTACACATTTTGTATCCCCTAAAGTTGTAGCACAGTCCCTTACATAAATATTTCTCTTTTAACATGCATGCCTTGAGCATGCACTGGTGCCTGGCACATTAAGTGAAAAGAAGCAATGTAGAAAAATATTGGAAGGAGTATTCATGTGCACTCACTCCCCATGCTGTGTGAGGGCTCACAGAAGTAGGCAGAGAAATAGAAGTCAGTCCCTGGATGCAAGACACTTCCCATGAACAGAGCAGGTGCACAGTAAATACTGAATGGCTAGCTGCCATTATTTCCCTTTTCTTCTGCAAGTTCCTGAACTGAAGATTTAGTGAACTGCCCACTTTTGAAGATGCAACCTTTTTTTTTTTTGAAGATGCAACATTTTACAAGAAGAAAAAATGTGGGTCTAAACCCCTATAACCTCCAGAATCTTTAAGGCAGGTGTTAATTACTTACATGGCATTCTTTGTTGCTACCCTGTGACAGGCACACCGAGTTTGACTTCATCTCAGGAACCCGTATGAGGAAGCTCGCCCGGGAAGGAGAAAATCCCCCCGATGGTTTCATGGCTCCCAAAGCATGGAAAGTCCTGACAGATTATTACAGGTCGTTGGGGAAGAACAACTAAACATCTTTGGGTGCAGAGTTTCTTTCTAAAGTGCTCTTTGATTACCTTTTCTATTTTTGTGATTAGATGCTTTGTATCCAATTGCTTTTCAATGACTGATTTTAAAGTTAATATTTTATAATGAAGTAAAAACTGTCTGTAACTTAAAGTCAACATATATATATAATATATATGTCAAACTGAAGACTAAGTCTTAGCAGGTGAAAGCAATATTATTATACATTTCAGAATAAAATTAGCTGTATTCTCTACTGCATCTGGGCAGGTAGGTCCCAGATTTCTTAAAGCTTTGACCACGTGTGTCTAGTTACTGGCCAAAAAGTGAAGCATATTTTCCAGCTTAAGCCTTGCCAACCTGCACTATCCCAATGTCATATACCGGTAGTAAAATACATCAGATGAGCGGCCTCTTTTGTGCAACTGACCAAAAAACAAAACAAAAAAAGATTTTTCAACCTAAAAGAGGCTCACGTCAAGATGTTTTACCTCATGCCTGTATACCGGCTTATTGCCCAGTATCTTACATGTTGAAGACCTGACTGGAGAAACCGAATGTCTGATAATGTGAATTTAGAGATCTATGCAATCTACTTCTGCCACAAAAGTTATATTGTTTAATAACAAGTCTTAATGGCCTTCTCTGAAGAATGACACTCCAGCTAAAGAGTGACTTTGTAGAGTGTCTTCATGAAAGGATTTGCACCGAGGGGTCAAACAATCTGGCAATGTTGTGGAAAGTTGATCCCCCCCTTTGCTGTGGTCATTTGTCCTACAGAGAGGGTGAGCCTATCTGAATGCGGCAGCATGAACTGAAACCAAAGATAATGCACACCATCAGACGAGTGAGGGACTAGGACTAGGAAAAGACCACAGAAAACACAGAACCCAACCCTTTCGCCTCACAGGTGAACAGAGCTGATGCACACTCGTGCTTCTTCATGAGCACTGTAACAAAAACGTAAAATTGGCATCATGAGGAAGTACTGGTGGCACTGAAGGAGCACTCAGGCCACTTGACCCTCAGTCTGGTGCTGTCTACACCAGACCATACAGAAGCTGGGCCGGATTTCCTCCAGCTGCTTAACAGAGCTCCTTGGACAGAGGGCGCTTATAAACCTACCTTCTTGGCCAGGTGCGGTGGCTCACGCCTGTAATCCTAGCACTCTGGGAGACTGAGGTGGGTGGATTGCTCAAGGTCAGGAGTTCAAAACCAGCCTGAGCAAGACCCCCATCTCTACTATAAATAGAAAGAAATTAATTGGCCAACTAATATATATAGAAAAAATTAGCCAGGCATGGTGGCACATGCCTGTAGTCCCAGCTACTCGGGAGGCTGAGGCATAGGATTGCTTGAGTCCAAAAGTTAGTGTGAGGTTGCTGTGAGCTTGGCTGACGCCACGGCACTCACTCTAGCCTGGGCAACAAAGCGAGACTCTGTCTCAAAAAACAACAAAAAATAAACCTGCCTTCTTGGATACTGAAAGGTCTAGAGTTTTCTAAACTCTGCTGATTTTACTGCAGTTGAGAGAAAAAAGAAAAAAACCTTTTCCAAAGACTGAAGCTGTTCTTCTGATGGCTTTATTTCCTGAGACACAGTCTTTGTGCTTCATGCATAATTCATTGTTGCCAATGAATATATGAAGAAAACAGCACCTTTTATACATAGGTTTCTTTGGAAGAGACCTAAACTGGAAAGAGAATACTGTGATATATTTCATATTCTCAATTTTTCTTTAAAAAATGCTAATCTTAGCTAATAAAATTTCTTTTGAGAATAAATTACATACAATGGCCACAGCAAAGTTTGTCTTTCACAGTATATACCTATATATATATACTTATTTGTATTTAATCAGAGGTACTCACTATTGCCTTTTTAAAAAACACCTTATTTATTGAAAACATGAGACAGGACATAGTGCCTTAACCAAATATATTTTGTGATTTTTAAAATATATTTAAAACTGCTCTTCTGCTCTAGTTCTGTACCTAGTGCAAATGATTATTTCTATGTACAACCAATGCTTGTTCTTATTTTAATAAATTTCTCAGTATAAAGGCTGAGTCTTTTCTGCCTGAAACACTGGGTGTGGGTTTACCACGTGACTGCGGAGGGCTTTGTGGCTTTGCATAACTGGAGAGGCAGCAGCAGCAGCAACTCTAAGACCATAATTAGGAGACAGTTTGCCCTTGTTCACATCCTTTTCTAAACTATGCTCTAGTTGTGAATGCCACATGGTTTCAGCCGAGCACTAAAAGTGATATTTCTAGTGAAATATTCTCAACCCAGAATTTCACTGCAAGAGGATCTGACTTCCACCCCAAACCCCATTTGTGATGAAACTACTTTGCTCCCTTTTTCTCAAAGGTACGGATCTTGTTCTCAATGTGCCCCCAAGGAGTTTCACCAGCAGCATTGGAAGCAGTTGGGTTTTTTTTTCCCCTCAGCAACCCCTCCACCTCCACTAATGCAGAAAGGAGGGATACCTGTTTCCACCCATACTTGCGGCCTTCAGGTCTGCAGCGTTTTCTCTTCAAGTCCCAGATTTTTGCTACTGATCCTCACTCCAAATACAACTGTTGTTAACAGCAAAGTCAAAGCTGCCATTTGCAGTCCCTCCCTCCATCTCCCCAGATGTTACTTGGTGGGTCCTAGCGCCAGTCAGTAGGACAAAGTAGGGTGAGAAATATGTGTGTAAATACATGAACATGTCAGTGGTGCTGAGGAAGGTTGCCAGACTGTTCAGAGCACTGTGAAAATATCCTGGAAAGGCATGCATAAATCATTTAGTCAGATGATGGTGAATCTTACAAATATATCAACACCTTTGTCAAGCCACAATATTTTTTTCCAACCCATCTTCCTTGCAAGAACAAATCTTGGTTACTTGAGAACAGCGTGTTAGTTCTCTCCTCACCTTCCTCTTTTCTATTATGTGACTTTTAGGTCTAGCATTGATCTTCAACATAATTTTCCTCGTAGGCAGGAAATCAGTAAATTAGATAGGCACCAGATCAGTCAACTAACTGTTCTTATGTCTAAAGGTTTGATGGAACTGTGGAAGGCCAGAATATGCCACTGCAGAATGTAATTCTTTGGTATATTTCTTTACCCTATTAGAGGAAAGGGCTTGCACTCTCTTGAAATAAAATAAACAAATATCAATGTTACATTTCAGTCTCTATTGTTCTTTTATACCCACTATGAGAAACAAAATTTAAAAATTATGAGTTCAAAAGTCATCCATCTAGGCAGTTGGGCATATGGAAATAGAACTTATGGGATCTGACCAAGTAGTCTGTGAAGGCCCATCCACACAAACTCCATATGTAGATTGCTCATACTTCCAGCATGCCCACTTGTCATATTGCCCTTCATTTAGCATATTATCTATGGCTTTATGTGGCCACTTGGCCATTTGTCCTTTATTTGTCCAACACCCTTCCCCACAATTTCCTTTGAATAAATTCTCTATCTCCTTTTGCACTTAGTCTTGGTAAGTTGGAAATCCGGTTTGTCTTAAACCATTTAAGCCAAAGGAGTTCCTGGAGGGTCCTCCCAAAGCTCTAAGATTGCTGGGGGTGATTTTTGACCTGAGTTTGCACACTCACTTCCAGGAATTTGAATCTTAAACAGGCAATTTAAACAGATGGAGTTCATTTAGTCCAGGAGGAACAAAAGAAAGATTATTGAGCAATTTCTGTTAAGAAAACCTTCTGGAGCTTTCTAAGTTTCAATCCTAAGTATGGTCTTTAGCTTCCCTTTGATCTCATGAGCTCTCCATATCCTTCATATAAATTCTTTATTGCTTAGGTTAACTATAGTTGGCTGCTTCAAACAGAATCCTAACTGGTATTCTTTGTAGTCCCATGCCTACAAATAGCTTTGTTTTCCTGGATATAGCCATTCCCTATTTATCTTGGCCATTCCTAGAATTTCTGGATAACTATGCACCTTCAGAACAGTGTCGTATACACTATTATGTTCTAGTCTCAGTTTCAAGTTTGCGTATCAGTAATTATTTCAATGCTTTGGTTTTAGTTTTAAATCCAAGCTGTCATGGTTCACAAACCTGTGTCCTTGATGCATTCCACACTGAGCACTAACATTCACTATAACCTGTTTAAAAGCACAAAAGCTAATATCTGAAAGTGTTCTCAAACAGACTTGTAATTGTAAATATTAGACAATTACAAAAATATACTCCAGTTCAGTGTTTTAATAATGAGACCCTTATGGCCATTAATATTAATAGGATAAAGTTTACACCAATATAACTGGGATATTTTCTGTTTTTATTCACATTTATAAACATAAATGGTTTATGTTTGATCTCATTTGCATATATGGTCAATTCGGTTAGGACACCGTATTTACAAGGGTCAAGTTCTCCTCAACACGGTTTTCATAAACATGGTGACTTGGGCAGAAATTTTTTCTATACATGTAAAGAGAGCTTTAACTCTTGAAAACATTAGGGAACTCTTCAATGACTAAATCTACAACTAATTAAATAATGAAGGCCCTGTAAGGATTTCTGTCAGCTCTAGATGGAATTAGTCTATGGCTCTGAGGCATCCAGTTGGTGCTGATATTTTGGTCACGCAGTATATATGCTCCGTGTATCAGAATTCTATTCAACATTCTAAGAGATGCTAAAAAGAAAATTACATCATCCAATTTATTTTCTTTATCCAGAAAAAAGCTGTAATGTTTGTAGACAAAACACCACGATTCCAGTAAAAAAATTCTTACTGAGATGCTGCTGTTGCCATTTTTACACAAGAACACTCCAGGCTTGAGATATCCTCATCTGGCACTAAATCTTTAAGTTATAGCTACTTAATAATGTTAGGTTTTTATGGTCCATATAGAAGAGATTACCCCAATCCAGCTCTTAATAACATGAGTTCTGAGTCTACCTGCAGGTGGCCGGTTGGATGAGATGGAAAGAAGAGAAACAGGAAAGGAGATACTGAATTGACTCAAATATTGAGTTTCTAAACTATAAAATAAATAAATAAGCCTTGGGAATGGCTTGAGACACATTAGACGTCTTTTAGAAATGAGGCTTTTAGAGAATTACCACACAGGTGATCCTATCTCGATCCCTAGAGTATAAGGCATAGGGATTACAAAACTGGTTTAAGCATAAAGAATGCTTAAAGACTGAGCCTGGTCAACAGGATACATGTATCAGTGAGTAGAAGTAATAATAATGCGATAGCTAACATCGAGCAGTAACTGTGCCAGGCACTGTGCTGAGGGCCTTACATGCATTATCTCATTCAACCCTTTAAAGTGGGTGTCATTGTTGCACCATTTTATAGATGAGAAACTGAGGCTCAAAGAAATAAGGTAACTTTTCCAAGGAGAGACACAGTTCATTGATGGGGAGCCTGGATTTAAACTCAGGCAGCCTGACTCTAAATCCAGTACTCTTAAGTATTACCCTAAATGAAGTATCTTAGAACCTAGAATCCAACTACATATGTGAAATGAATGCATGCCTAAAACAGAAGGAGAGATATTACATAGCACTACAATTTTTTTAAATCATAGAAAAATAGTATCCCCAATTACTTTATGGCCTTAATATGCCTACATCAGTCCAGGTTGCTGGGATTAGTGATCTGTCTAATCTCATTTGATAATTAAAACCATGACAAATTTAATAATTACTATTATTGGATATTTTGAAATTAAGAGAAGACAAAAAGAAAGGACATAGGGGGAATACATCACTCCTTATTTCTGATCAATATGCTACCAGATTAAAATTAAATGCTCACTGAAATTCATATTAAAACAGAATGATTAGATATTACAATATATGCCATAAAAGTGTGAAAGTGCTGTACCAGGATAAAAAGTCCAAACATAAGTTTTATACACCAAAAAACCCCAGAAAATTTAAAATAACTGAAAAAGACCAAGGATTAAGTAGAGATAAATCAATAAAGAGGGACCCCCTCCATTACACATTTATGAAAAATAGTATAATAGTTATTAAAAATGGGATAAAATTTTTTATTTTTGGTATCTTGCATTCAATTTTTCCATCATCTTCACAATCTTTCATAACTTTTTGTTATCCAAAGTGTTCTATTGAAACTTCTACCCCACCAAAGTACAACTGAAGAATAAACTAATTTTAATAGATTCTAGTGAGAGACATTATCAGAGAAATTAATAACTCATGACTAAGATTGAGAGTTTTCAAAGAAATACAATAAAAACAAAAATATATGAAGCATAATTTAATCTTTCTGATGATTCAGAAGGTATCTCAAGATTGTACTGTGCCATGTTTGTCATGCTGTGTGGTTAGATGGCTATAACAGAATTCTGGTTAGCAGAATTTTGAACAAAAAAAATTTCACATGTAGCTCACATCAAATGACTACAGATACAACATGGAACTCTGAGGTGTATATTTGTACTTAACCTGGGCACAATTTATAATATGCCAAGAAAACTTAAAAAAAAAAAGTTACAAAATGAGTATTTTTAGCACATTTAGTAATAGCTACTTGTTTTAAACTATCATTTCATTTTTGGTGACCAAATTATATTTTACCTAATTAAAGAACATATAACTTTAAAATAACATTAAAAAAACATGGTTACAATGGAACTATTTGTTACATTAAATGAAGAAAGTCACATACATGTACTGAAGGGCACTGAGGTTTTTCAAACCTATTCTTCTGAAAGGGTTTCAATCCACCTTTCACGTAAATAAATTTAAAATTTAAAAAAATGTCTCTACTCAGTGTGCTTGCAGAAAGTGGTAAAATCAGTGTTGATCACAGGACTGCCTAACAACCATCCAGTGCTGATCACTGAATAAGTATTTTTATTTGATTATCCTGATAACCAGAATAATTGAGCCCATGTATATATTCAGGTTTGGGCAATCCAACTAATCAACTGCAGACTGAGAAACACTCAAAAAAGGCTAACACAAATGACATTGGAAATGTCTGAATCACTGTACCTTTTTGACACAACCTTAATTAAATCTTAGTTTTGCTATATACTATTTGGTACTTTAGATTCAGTAGTTAGGATAAAAAAAAGTTTCTGTATTCACACATATCTACAGAATGTCAATATAAAATATGTGGATATATATACATTTAATACACCCACACAAACACACACTCACATGTCTAAGAACCAGCACCTAACCACATCCCCATTTCTCACTAAAGACCCAATAAATCATTTATTACTTTGAGACCAGCTTAGATTCTATAAGGCTGCAACAACATATGGCTAAAGAGGTCAAACATAAGCACCCATGCTCAGGCTGAATTAAATTGTTCCTCCTCATGATTTCTGACAAGTAGTAACACCATTTATATAACAACTGTATCTCAATAACTTAGAATTCAGAGTATAAAACCATAAACATTGAGCTCCCTCATGGTTTAAAGAGTACTCCTTCCACTCTGCTTCCGCTGATAAGAGGGCACACCAAACTAGACCACTGAACTGTACAAATGATCTTTACTCTTAATCTAAACAAACGTGTGTTAAAACATTCTGAAATGCCGCATCCTTGGATTTCTTCATCTTTTCAACTGCCCGATGCAGGTCCTGCTGTTGCACAGGCCGAATTTCATCTTCATCATGGCTAAAAATACAAGCAAAACCATCAAACAGTCAAGTGGCTTTAGAATGCACCTCCTTAAAATATTTTTCCAAGATTAAAAAAAGATGCGTGAGGTAAAAATAAATTTGTTTTCAACTGTACGAAAGAGTGTAACAATGAAGTCTCTTCACCATTCAAGAGCCCAAAAACAACCACAATTAACAGGTCCATGTAAATTCCTCTAGGAATTATCTGTGCACATATAAGTCTAAGAGATTTTTAAAAACCACTGACTGTTAAGAAGTAGGAAGCTAAAATGGGCTGGCTAAAATCAAAGACTTCCTTCACACCCTAAGAATGTTAAGGTACAGAATATTACCATAAGGTGTGAATACTACATAAAGGAGTGTCAGTTTATCTCAATGGGAACATAATTCCAATCAAAAAACCAAAAATTATTCCTACAAAAACGGGAATTAAAAAGTAGCACGTCTAGGTATATATTCATATGCATGTTTTGCTTTTTACAAATTGAAATTACAATTCTCTGCTATTAATAAAAACCTCCAAATCCTTCCCATTTCAATAATAAGAAAAACAAAGTCCAGTACATTATGGCTCCATCATAATTTTACAGGCACTTAGGGAAAAAGTTATGATAATCCAAGTCTATCCGCATTTTTCATAGTGAACTATAAAGACTTTGGGGTTTTGAGACAGCAGAAAAATAGGTCTTTCATTAACATAATTTACTAAAGCAAAATTTATTTATAGGTTGGTCATTTCTCCTTTTAATCTTATATATAAGAATAAAAACCTTTGGAAGGAGGTTCTTGGCTTCAGAGGTAAGAAGGATTCCCAACTTGCTAAAGTAATTGGATTAATTTGGCAACAAATAAATAAAGTATACCTCTCTACCATGGGGCCACTATAAATGGGTCCAGAATCAATGTATAGCTACTAGATGACAAGGTAGCTTTCATGTATACCTTTTTTGTTTTTTGAGACAGAGTCTTACTCTGTCACCCTGGGTAGAGTGCAGCAGTGACACTGTAGCTCACTGCAGCCTCCAACTCTTGGGCTCAAGTGATCCTCTTGCCTCAGCCTCCTGAGTGGCTGGGACTATAGGTGTGCACCATGATGCCAGGCTAATTTTTCTACTTTTTATAGGAGAGACAAGGTCTCACTCTTGCTCAGGCTAGTCTTTAACTCCTGAGCTCAAGCAATCCTTCCACCTCGGCCTCCCACAGTGCTAAGATTATAGGCATGAGCCAACTGTGCACAGTCTGTATTCCTTTCCATTAAAAAAAAGTATTTGGTGACGCTTACTGTGGTAAAACAATGTAATTAAATACACGAATAGTATAGGCAAATCAGGGTCATTGGGAATGAAAACCTCAGGGAGTTGAGGAAGGGAGATCTAGAAACAAAGGGGCAAGAGTTATAGAACTCATTCATTACAACTATCAAAAGTATACTAGTTTATTAGGAGTCTTCATTAGAAGGTTGATATTCTGAAAAGAAATGCAGTATAATATTGGTTCAGGGCAAGTGGCCTTTTAGGAAACTTCCTTAAAGGACATGGTTCACCAGGGCTGAATTATTCCGGTACACTAGTATCTTTATTGGAATAAGGCTGGTACAAGCTTGGTTTCTCTAGTTCAACATACTTTGAAACTGGTTTCAAGTAAAATTTGCTACAGGTTTCTTTATTCAGTAAATACATTCTTCTTAACAAATTAAAGTCTAGTCCTCAGCACCTCCACACCCCTCACATTTACATGTGAAATTTCTAGGAGATAAGACATTCATTTCTACATGAAATTAAATTTAAGATGTAGACGCCATCTAGCTAGAGAACTGTTTTCCTAGTAGAGATGGGCCACCTGTGGTTTCTTTCAGCTTTCTGTGACCCATTCTATGGAAGATCAGTGGAAATTAAGCTTTTTCCTCCTTCATTCTAGATCTTCCCCATTCATTTTCAGAACTCCCTTTCAGAAAAATGGCAATAAATAAATGTTGGTGGTGGTGGTGTGTGGGAGGTTGCTAATTCAAATTTACCTTTTATTGCATAAGTAGGGTTACTATGGTAATAAAGCAAAATAAACTAACCTAAAAGGTTTTGACAAACACTAGAAATCAAGTCAAAATACACATACCTTTCTTCTGATGTAGAATTAACATATTCTCTGACACAGAGAAGGGCAGCATCTCGACACATCTCTTTTAGGTCACTTCCTGAAAATCCATCAGTTTCCTGGGCAACTTCTAGCAGGTCTACATGCCTATCCACCTTAAACAAATATGAAACATGCTTAAAAAACAAATACAAAATATACTGTAAAGGATACATCCATCTTGAGTTAAAGAAAGTTAAGCACATTATAACATGGGAAGAGAAACATCATTTTCAGTTTCTAGAAGACATTTTTAGCCATAAAAGCTTAGAAATTTGAAATTTAATTTTCATTATTTGTCATTATGAGAAAGATGGAAATAAGTCTTACTAGATACACTGTGGAACGCTGGGGAAGAACAGATATTCAAGCACTGTCGGATACATTTTGGTACCTCTCACTTTTCTATAATATGTTCAACATACAGGACTTGGCAAAGAGCTTACATCATTAAGTTCAGAGTCCATTATTTAAAAAGTCCTCTATTTAATTTAACTATAATGCTTTGAACTACCACCTCAACATGAGTTCAACACCTATAATTTTGCTCCCCACAAATCTGTTATGTGGCTAGGACAATAAGTATCCTAGCCACATAACAGATTTGGGATAATATAATCACTATATTAAACTTATGTGCAGATTAAAAAGAGAAAAGGAGCAAGAAAAAATTTTATTCATGACTACCATCTATTAAATGATTCTTATATTTAATTTACTGTATGTGCTAAGTATCTTATATGTATTATTTTCATTTAATCCTGTCATGTAAGTATTATCATTTTCGTCTTCTGTTAAGATCATGAGGCCTGGAGAGGTCAAGAATGTCAGGTCAGAGCCAGGATTTGACACAATATATAATAGTAGAGGTTCAGCTGTGTTTCCCCCCATATAGCTAACCACTTGTTACAAAAAAATTTACTTTCCCCCACTGATATGAAATGCTACCTTTATTAGTTACTAAATTCTCATTTGTGTTTATGTAAGACCCAGTAGTGAAATAAGAACAGTAACTCTACACAAGAACTAGAGACCTGGAGATGAGACAACATGGAGTCTATTGCCAGATCTTTCATGACAGTGTTTTCATTCCTAAATTTGAGGATTAAGTGAAGAGAAATCATATATTCTTGATAAAAAAGAACCCAGAAGGTAGGGGTGGTACAAGCAGCAATGATAAGCAAAGAAAATGGTAAACATATAGATAAATCTACACAAGCTTTAGCTATATAAATAGTAATACTAATCGTTTAATTTGCAGTGTAGAAACAAAGTGGCACTAAAATTCTAGATGATAAGAACACGTAAGACAGAGAAGACATCTACATTAAGGTAGTCTAAGGTCTTACAATAATGCATTGGAAAGAGAGTACTGGTACTATTAATCTACACTTTATGTATATATGTCAAAAAATATTAAGGGTAACACTAAAGGATAACAAGAATGTGTAACTTCCAAACCAGTACATGAAGGGAGGAAAAAGGGAATAAAGAATACAAGAGCAATACTAATGAACACAGGACTTGGGGGTGGGGAGGAAGAAGCAAAGAAAAAGCATAATAAATGGAAAGTATTAAAATAATAAAGGACAAATCCAAATTTATCAGCAATCACCACAAATGCAAACTGACTAAATTAGGCTGGTGAAAAACAAGATTATACAAAAAATCTAAACATAGCTAAGTGAAGTTTGTAATAATCACACCTGTGCTTAAGGGGAAACAAACAGGCTTTGTGTTACATTTGAAAGAAAAAGAAAAAAACAGAAAAGTTGAAAGTAAAAGACTGAAAAAAGATATACATGGCAAATATGAACTAAAAGAAAGCTAATGCAGTTCTAGTTAGATCAGATTTTTTTTCTCAAGATGCATAATGGGAATAGAAATCATTATATAATGATAAATAATAATTCACCAGAAAAATACAATTTTGTACCTGTATATATACACATAACATGGCCTCAAAATATATACAGCAAAAATTAATTACAGAGAAATGGACAAATCCATAAAATACTACTGAATTTTTAACATATGTTTCATATACTGATAGCTCAAACAGTAAGTTCTTATGGCTAGTGATAGCGCCTATGATCTAATGTACATACATAAAACTTGACAAATTCCTTACAGAAATTTGGTATATAATTTAGATATTACTAGTTCTTTGTTGGTTATACAGTTACAAATGTTCTCCCTGTGGTTTGTGCTTTCACTTTGTTCATGTTATCTTATGAAACAGAAGCTTTAAGTGTGATTATAGTCAGACTTGTCAATTCTCTTTCCTTGTAGTTTTAACTTTTTTGTGTGTGATGAACTCTTCTTACATGTGTACATAGAAGACAGACGTATGTAAGAATCTAATTTCTCTACTGTTTGTACTAGTGAAAGAGTAGAAATAACCCATACCTACACATGTATTAGGTTATCTGTTAACATATATTTGCAAACTGATACATTCTCAACTTCTGGACGGCAGGTTACCAATGATGGTGATAGGTATGTGTGGGTGTGTGCTTGGTTTGATCTGTAAGGCTGTATATAATTGAAAAAAAAAAAAGATATGAAACCAATATGGTAGTATGTTAAAATTGCTTGTTAAATCTGAGTGAGAGGCCGGGAGTGGTGGCTCACGTCTGTAATTCTAGCACTTTGGGAGGCTGAGGTGGGAGGATCGTTTGAGCTCAGGAGTTTGAGCCCAGCCTGAGAAAGAGCAAGACCCTGTCTCATAGAAAGAAATTAACTGGCCAACTAAAAATATATAAAAAATGAGCCAAGCATGGTGGCGCATGCCTGTAGTCCCAGCTACTCGGGAGGCGGAGACAGAAGGATTGCTTGAGCTCAGGAGTTTGAGGTTGCTGTGAGCTAGGCTGACGTCATGGCACCCTAGCCAAGGCAACAGAGTGAGACTCTGTCTTAAAAAAATCTGAGTGGGAGATACAAGGCTGTTTTTATGCTTGAATTTTATAAATTTAAAAAACTACATTAAAAGACCTTCCTTCCAAATTACACTCTGATCTGTTCAAAATTAAACCACCAACACTTCCACCTTATCTTTTGTCCACTCCATCACTGGGCCATGCTATTTCTAACCATTCACAATCTTGTGTACGACAAAATGATAAAGTTACAAAGATGAATAAGTATAAGAAAATCATGAAAAGGTGAACATTCCAGTCACTGGACAAGCAAGATTAATGAACAGAGGTAGCATAACCCTAATGGTTAAGAGAAAGGCTCTATCACTTCTTTGTGTGATCCTGGGCAAGTTGTTATACAACTTCTCTGAGTTTCAGTTTCCTCACCTGATAAAGTAGGTTTAGTATGTTCTTCTTAGAAAACTGAGTATTAAATAAAACAATGCCTGGCATATAGCAAGCAAGCACTCTAAAAGTAGCTGTTTTATTGTCAGTTAATTAATAGGTGTTAGACAAACCATTAAATAGAATTCTTTTCATTGGGCAACTCAGGCAATATTGGAAGAAATTAACAGACATCTAAAATAGCTTGAAAGAACAGCATTTATTTATATGGAGCTGTTTATTATTATATCTACCATTAACAGTATACCTGCAAATATGCATACTCTAAGCATTTGACATATATAATTTGATTTAAATTCTCTAAATGATTCTACTAGATTCTTGGCATACAATTTCCAAGTGAGAAATGAGGTATAGAGATACTAAACAGTATTTGCAGTCACACAGCAGGGAATGGGCAAGCCAGAATGCGGGAGACCCTCACGTCTATCTCTAAGGCCATGCCTAACTGTTGCTGGCTATATTATAAAAATGTATAAATTCAGATAAGTTTGTATAAGGGAAAAAAGCTACCTCCTTAAAGTGAGACATAATACTTTTATAGAGTAACATTTTATTAGTGCTAATTCTTTTTATACTTAAAACTTTAAGCCAAGGCCGGGCGCGGTGGCTCAAGCCTGTAATCCTAGCTCTTTGGGAGGCCGAGGTGGGCGGATCATTTGAGCTCAGGAGTTCAAGACCAGCCTGAGCAAGAGTGAGACCCCATCTCTACTATAAACAGAAAGAAATTAATTGGCCAACTAAAATATATGTAGAAAAAATTAGCCGGGCATGGTGGCACATGCCTGTAGTCCCAGCTACTTGGGAGGCTGAGGCAGCAGGATTGCTTGAGCCCAGGAGTTTGAGGTTGCTGTGAGCTAGGCTGACGCCACGGCACTCACTCTAGCCTGGGCAATAAAGTGAAACTCTGTCTCAAAAAAAAAAACAAAACAAAACTTTAAGCCAAAAACACTACACTTTTAAAAATAATTGAGTCATGTTAAGGAGTAATTATCAATAAAGAATTATAAAAAAGTGGAACACAGTATCATTTTAAAAGCTTCAATCTTTTTGACAGAGAAGAAAACCTCATAAAAGTCTGGTAGTTCATTTGTATCAAAAAACCCTTATTCTGCTCAGCAATGTATAAACATGATGATATTCACTTTATTAAATAAATGATGCACTACTGACTTGAGGCATCTTTTAATAAAATTAAATGAATTTCTTTCCAATTTTAATGAGGTAGCAATGTGTCTTCAGCTGGTTGGAAAAGAGACATCCTTATGTCAGCAATTATCCAGAGAGGATTCATATTTGCATCATGAAACTGATTAGAGACTAATCCTTTGTGTTTTCATGAATATGAAACAGAATGCTAAATTTCCCTGTACCCGTGACAAATGTAATTCTAAAAGAATTTCCAAAGACACTACTGTTTAAAAAAGCAGAATACTAAAATCAAGGTTTAAATTACACATAAGTAATTTAAGTTCAAGTGTGAAAACTGAATAGCCTGTGTAAAGTATGGCTATCTTATGAGACAAAGAGCTTAAATTTCATCATTTATACTCATATGCCATCAGCTTCATGTAAATCATCTGTATCATCTAGACCACATATATGTGGTTTAAAAATTGTATAAACTTCCAGTTACACAGTATTATCCTTCATGAAAATTTTTTTAATTAAAGAATTGTAGTGGTTAACTTGATGTCTACAAATTATCAGTAACTACCTCCAATAATCCAAATATCTGTTAAATTTCTGGCCATACAACAGCTATCCTAATTCAAAATAACTATCCCCCTTTGTTTTCTTCTCTAAACTTTTCATTTATGGCTATCCTTGTTAACGGTTTACCAATTAACTGTTTTACCTAACTAAACAGTAGTACAACTATACAATTTTTTTTTTGAAACCAGTTATCAAGTATTCAACTAAAAGATGGAATGTGATTTGTTGATTTCTCATCTTGGACCAGAGTTCCTCACCTATTAATAGAATACATGGAGGATTTTAGTTAATTTCCCTGAAATTATACAAAATATTTTATATACATATACAGTTTTCTTAAGAAAGACTATAAAGCTTTTATCTCATTCTTAAAGAGCTCTATGATACCCCCTCCCCCAAAATAGTTAATAACCATTGGTCTAATCTTTATAATTTGCTAGATTCTTTAAACTTTTGCATAGTGTGTGTGTGTATTTTTTTTTGGAGACAGAGTCTTACTCTGTTGCCCAGGATAGAGTGCCATGGCATCAGCCTAGCTCACAGCAACCTCAAACTCCTAGGCTCAAGCGATCCTACTGCCTCGGCCTCCCAAGTAGCTGGGACTACAGGAATGTGCCACCATGCCCGACTAATTTTATATATCTATATATTTTTAGTTGTCCAGCCAATTTCTTTCTATATTTTTTTTTTAGTAGAGATGGGGTCTCATTCTTGCTCAGGCTGGTCTCAAAACTCCGGAGCTCAAACGATCCTCCCGCTTCGGCCTCCCAGAGTGCTAGGATTACAGGCGTGAGCCACCATGCCTGGCTTGTTTTTTTGATATATTTTAAAGAAATAAATCATTAGAACTATTGAAAGATACAAAAGAAGATTCAACATCAAAAAGATCTTAATTCTCTTGAATGATGCTCCATCAAAAATATTAAGGTTTATTTTTTCTTATATAAGACAAACTGATTCTAAAATTCAAGTAGAAAAAAGAGTAAAAATAACCTTGGGGCTGGGAGACAACGAGGGATGCCTAGCCCTTAAGATATTAAAATTTACGAAGCCTCAATATTAAAACAGTTTGGTGCTAATGCATAAAGACACAGAATATCAATGATCTGAATTCAAAGTTCAGAAACACAGCCAACACACATGAGAATTTGATAAAAGTGGCATTTGTAGTAAGGAAAAGATGGCCTATTCAATAAATGGTATTGAGACAACTGGGTATCCATCTAAGAAAAAAAAACCAAAGTTGAATTCAAATCGCACATTATCTATATAAATTTCAAATATATCAAAGATCTAAGCATAAAACTTAAAAGCCACCCAGATATTATGTATCTCCTGAAGAAAAAACATGATTCTACTTTAAAAGTTGTCCTGTCCTGTCTCCCTTTTCCACCAACCTTAACTTGAATCTCATCCAGTCTCTTGCTCCAACTATCAATTTTGGAGAACAACCACTCCTTGTGCAATGAGCAAAATTCAGACTGTAGGAAAATCTGGACAAACCCAACCTAGTTTCTTAAAAATAAATAATTTGAAAAGGGAAAAAAAAGGAAGAAAAGTGAAGGAAGAATAGTCTATAGATTAAAGAAGATTTTAAAACTATCAAATAACTACAAATTATCAATTTTATATGAATCCAGAATCAAACATAGGTAAAAAAAAAAAAGACATTTAAGAGATAATCAGAAATTTGTTCACAGACTAGATAATGAAAATAAGGAATTACTGTCAATTTTTTCTTAGGTTTTATATAGTAATGAGGTTAGGTTAGAAAAAAAGAAGAGAATCCTTTTCTTTTAGAGATACAACTAAAATATTTATAAATGAGATATGATGGAAAACATAGAAAAGTGTGGATGGAGAATGGATGGAGCCATAGGATTGATGGTGGTTCAAGGAAGGAAGGAAACCATAAAAACACAAATATCTCTCAGTATGGGAATCTATTTGGTTTCTTAATTTAGCAGTAAGTTCAACTGGAGAGTTCAGATACCAAGTCTGGGATACAGAGGAATACTAGGTTATTTAAATATACTCAGTTATAGAGTTTTGGAAAAATAAGTAGCAAGAGCTTGGAAAATATAGAAAATTCTTTTATAAACTTTAGAGTGGAAAAAGTTTTTTTAATTTACGTTCAAAACTCAGAAGCCGTAAAAGTGTCAAGAAAGCCCCAATAAAATCAAAACACAAACTGGGAAAAAATAGTTTCAAACCACACAAAGGGCAAATCTCCATAATAATTACATACGGAGTTCCTACATATCTATAAGCAACAGCTCACTGCAATAAAAAACTGGGCAAAGAATACGAACACAGAATTCACAGAAAAAATTTCAAATGGCTTGTAAACATGTAACATTCATTTCACCCCTAAAGTATGCACATTAAAACTTCAATAAGACAACCGTTTTCTACCTATCATCTTAGCACAAAGTTTCATAATATTCTGTTGGCATGAGCATAGGGAAAGAAGGACTCTAATATTGCTGGTATACGAGTAAAATTAGCATGGACAATTTGGCACTAGCTACTGAAATTACAAATACTCTATTATTTGATCTAGCAATTCCTCTTCTGGAAAATTCACTTTAATAATATTCCTGTACAAGTGTGAAATGATAAGGTTATTTAATATAGCATTTTTATAATAGTGAAAGATCAGAATCAATCTTAGTGTCCTTCAAATGGCATTGATTAAATAAATTACAGTAAATCCATATAATGGAATCCTATGCAATGCAAAAAAAAACAAAACAAAAACAAAAACCCATAAACAAAAAATAAAAGAGAATAAGGGGCCGGGCGCGGTGGCTCACGCCTGTAATCCTAGCTCTCTGGGAGGCCGAGGTGGGCGGATCGTTTGCGCTCAGGAGTTCAAGACCAGCCTGAGCAAGAGCGAGACCCCATCTCTACTATAAACAGAAAGAAATTAATTGGCCAACTAAAATATATATAGAAAAAATTAGCCGGGCATGGTGGCACATGCCTGTAGTCCCAGCTACTTGGGAGGCTGAGGCAGCAGGATCGCTTGAGCCCAGGAGTTTGAGGTTGCTGTGAGCTAGGCTGACGCCACGGCACTCACTCTAGCCTGGGCAACAAAGTGAGACTCTGTCTCAAAAAAA
>VSMD01073461.1:0-30756 GCA_008750895.1 Mirza zaza
TTTCTATTGTGAAAAACTATATAACATAAAATTTATCTTAACCATCTTTAAATGAATGCTTCAGTAGTGTTAACTAATATATTCACATTGTTGTGCAACCAATCTCCATAACTTTCTCATCTTACAAAACTAAAACTATATATTTATTGAACAGCTACTCCCCATTTCTTTCTGCCCCCCAGTCCCTGGCAACCACCATTCTATTTTCTGTTTCTATGAATTTGACTATTCTAGATATCTCATATCAGTAGAATCAGACAGTCACTTTAAAACCACTTTAAGTAGTCACTTTAAAACCAATTTTCAAAACTGTTAATTCCTTTGGAGAAAGGTAAAAATGAGTGTGAGAGACCTAGAAATCATGCCATGCAAAGAATGATTAATAGACTCATGGGTGGTTAATCTGTGGAAGTCAGGGCCAAGGGAGATGACTTGACCCAAGGACCATCTTTTGGATGAAGTTAGATTTTTTGGGAAGGGGAGATCTGGAAATAGCAAAGGGGATGGATTTCAGTTAAATATAAGGTAGAAGCTTTTCAGTAACAGAGTGGAATGCTTGCCAAAGGAGTAAGCTTCTTATAACTAACATTAATGCAAAAGTGTGATTGTCATCTGTTAGAGCAGTTAGGATGGGCTTCCTGAGTAAGGGGAGATTGAATTGCAGTTTCTCACAAATCTGATATTTTTATTTTTAAGTCATTATTTAATATTGATATTTTGATTTTTACTTTAGAGAGACAGTTTACTGGAAGCAATACATGTAAATGCACACACAAAATAGCCGAAGTCCATCAAATTTTCAGGCATTCAATAATATGTAGAGCATTATTATTTTTAATTATTTTCCAACTTAAAACTCCTTTTCTTTTTCAGGGATATCATGATAACACATTTTGAACCTTCCATCTCCTTTGAGGGCCTTTGCAATGAGGTTCGAGACATGTGTTCTTTTGACAATGAGCAGCTTTTTACCATGAAATGGATAGATGAGGAAGGTGAGTGATAAAGAGAAGTCTGCCTGTGTAAGCATTTGATTTAAAATCTTATTGTCATTTGTTTTAAAACAATAATAAGAGCCCTAATAAATTTAAGGAGGAAAGATATATTAGAAATTTGATGCCATTATGATTTATTTAAGTACTTAAATAGAATACTGAAGAAGTATAATCTTTTGCCCTTTTTACCCCAAAATGAAGTGAAATTAACTTATTTTCAGCAGTAAGGTAAGCATCTCATCAAATAGTGGCATTTTACTTTAATTTGGAATATATATTGCCTTATGTTTTAAGAGACTACCTATTTTTTAATTGAATATTACTGTTAAGAAAATGTTATGGAATGAAAGTGATTATGACAGCCAGTATTTCAAGGTTGTGGTAGAAACTTGATACCTCAGTGACTTGCACTCAGAAACATTTATTAAATATTTGTGTGCTAAGGATAAATATTTCCTGTCCTCAAACTCATAGTCTGATAGGGAGATGGACATGTGTATAACAAATGTGATAAATTCTGGAACATAAATGAACAGGGACCTCAGGGAATATAGAAGCAGCAGCATCTACATCTGCCTGAAACATCTGTAATATTTGAACTAAGCCTATAACAAAGAGTAAAAGGTTTTAACATGGAAGAGGGGAGTAAAAAACCAAATAGGCTGAAGAATGTATAAAAAAGGCACAGAGATATGAAGAACATGGTGGATGGGGAAGAACAGTAATTCACTGTATCTCAAATGGGGAGAGTGGTGAACTTGGGCTAGATCTTTGATACTCAAAGTGTGATCTGCTGAACTGATTAGAAATGGGGACTCTCAGGCCTCATCACAGACTACTGAATCAGAGTCTACATTTGTACAGGATCCACAGGTAAGTTGTATGAATATTAAAGTTTGAGAAGCATGGGACTATATCCCCCAGAGCTTTGCAAAAACCACATTAGACTTTATTTTACATGATGGACTGCTATTGAAGTATAGTTAAAAGGTCCCCTAAATATATTGCTTTTGTGTAATGGTTTTCTTTAATTGTAATACAAATAGAATTTTGGGGGTCTTTTTTTTGTAAGACAGGGTTTTGGTCTTATTGCCCAGGGTGGAGTACAGTGGCAAGATTATAGCTCACCACATCCTCAAACTGATGGGCTCAAACAGTCCTCCTGCCTCAGCCTCCTTAGTAGCTAGTACTAGAGGCGAGTGCCTGGCTAAATTTTTTTTTTCTTAGAGATGGGATCTTGTTGTGTTGCCCAGGCTGATCTTGAACTCCTGGCCTCAAGCGATCCTCCCTCTTTGGCCTACCAAAGTGCTGGGATTACAGGTGTTGCCACTGTACCTGGCCTACAATCTCATTTTAAGGAATGTTGTTATAATATTTATCTCAATATTTGAGGCCATTTCTATCTTCCCTGATACAAAGAGCTCTGGAAAGACATCCCAACTCCAGGCTATAAGTAAATTCAAATACATTTTTGTTTTTTAAAAGTTTTGAGAAATTTCTCTAAAGTAATCCACATTCACTGTTTGAGGAAAAAAAGTAGTACAGAAGTTTATGAAATTTACTATACTTGATCTTAGCCAAAAGGCTGAGAAGCAATGATGAAATTTAAAAAGAAGTCTCTTGATTACCCTTTCTTTTCTCTCCTCTCCTCCCACACCAATCCCAGTTGAAAGAACTACTAGTGATGTCTTAGTATATGTTCTTTTAAATATTTTTTATGCATCTGCAAACATGTATGTTTCTCTAAATTATTTATTAGCATACTTCTATTAACACAAAAATTAAATACAAATTGTTATGCAGTATGTTTCTTTATAATGTATATTGGTCATTTTTTCATTTCAGTATGCATCGATTTGCATCATTACCTTTTTTTAACACTACATACTATTGCATATTGTAGATATTTCATGATTTATTTAATCCCTTATTGATGGACATTTATACTATTTCCAGTTTTTCACTACCATAAACAGTATATAATGAACTTTCTTTTTTTGTTTTCGAAATAGGGTCTTGCTCTGTCACCCTGGGTAGAGTATAGTGTCGGTATCATAATAATAGCTCATTGCAACCTCAAACTTAATGGGCTCAAGCGATCTCCCTGCCTCAGCCTCCTGAGTAGTTGGGACTACAGGTGCATGCTACCATGCCCAGCTAATTTGTTCTATTTTTTGTAGAGATGGGATCTCGCTTTTGCTCAGGCTGGTCTTAAACTCCTAAGCTCAAGCCATCCTCCCGCCTCAGCCTCCCAGAGTGTAGGATTACAGATGTGAGCCATGTTGCCCAGCCTCTATAACAAACATTTCTAAGGGCAATTTTGGATAGTGGTACGGGACTCTGTGTGTAGCACATCTGCAGAATATGTACTTTGTGAGAGTTTGTCATCAAAAAAGTTGATAGCTAGTGAGAATTTGTCATCAAAAAAGTTGAATCAAGTCTGGGCACAGTGGCTTGCACTTGTAATCCCAGTATATTGGGAGGTCGAGGTAGGAGGATCACTTGAGGCCAGGAGTTTCAGACCAGCCTGAGCAACAAAGTGAGACCCCGTCTCTGCCCCCACAAAAAATATTACCCAGGGGTGGTGGCATGCACCTGTAGTCCTAGCTACTATAGTCCCCACATATTATAATCCCAGCACAGGAGACCGAGGCAGGAGAATCGCTTGAGCCCAGTAGTTGGAGGCTGCAGTGAGCTATGATCATGTCACTGCACGCCAGCCTGGGCGACAGAGCGAAACCCTGTTGCTAAAAAAATAAAAAATGAAATTTAAACAGTTAAACCAAATGATAAGTATGTGAGATAATGCATATGTTAATTAGCTTGACTTAGCCATTCCGAAATATATGTATGTATCAAAACATCATGTTGTGTATACCATATATATATACAATTTTTATTGCTCAATTAAAAAAATAATTCTGGCTGGGCACAGTAGCTCATGCCTGTAATCTCAACACGTTGGGAGGCTGAGGCAGGAGGATTGCTTGAGGCCAGGAATTCAGGACCAGCCTGAGCAACATAGTGAGTTCCAATCTCTACAAAAAAATTTTAAAAAAAAGACTAGCCAGGTGTGGTGGCATGCACCTGGAGTCTCAGCTACTTAGGAGGCTGAGGTGGAAGGATCGATTGAGCCTGAGAGTTTTTTTTTTTTTTTTTTTTGAGACAGAGTCTTGCTTTGTTGCCCAGGCTACAGTGAGTGCCATGGCGTCAGCCTAGCCCATAGCAACCTCAAACTCCTGGGCTCAAGCAATCCTGCTGCCTCAGCCTCCTGAGTAGCTGAGACTACAGGCATGCGCCACCATACCCAGCTAATTTTTTCTCTCTATATTAGTTGGCCAATTAATTTCTATTTATAGTAGAGATGGGGTCTCGCTGTTGCTCAGGCTGGTTCGAACTCCTGACCTCGAGCAATCTGCCTGCCTCGGCCTCCCAGAGTGTTAGGATTACAGGCATGAGCCACCGCACCCGGCTGAGCCTGAGAGTTTAAGATCACAGTGAGCTATTATTGGGCCACTGCTCTCCAGCCTGGGTGACAGAACAAGACCTGTCTCTTGGAAAAAGTAATAATAATTTTTAAAAACCCAGTTTATGACACAACTACATTGAATGAGAGGATCCTTTCAGTCTTGCCTTCACCTATATCAGATATTATGAGTCATTAACATTTTTGCAAATCAAAAATAAATGCTAGCTTGGTATTTTAAATTTTGCATTATATAAGAGCTGGATTGAGTATCTTCCTCTATTCGACCACTTTTGACCTACTGTATCACAAGGTTATTTTAAATATGGTTAATTATGAATGGCATGGATACCTCACAGTATGTCTCCAGCCTGAAAATGAGACTATATAATTTAGCACAGTGTATAGCATATGCTTAGCCTTCAGTAAAATACTTTGTATCATAATCCAGTGTTATTCCTATTTTATTCCTGTCCTGATCATTTTGTACCATTTATTTGCCATTATAGTTTTTTTTCAGTCAAAAGTTTTCAAACTATAGCACACATAGGAATCACTGGATAATGCTATTAAAAGAACTTGGTTTGAGATAATCCATTAATTTTTATAGTACCTTTGTACTTTGTATTGTTTTTGCCTGGACAGTTTTGTTCTCGGATTGTCAGGTAACTATCTCTTGTCATTCGAGTCTTAACTCAAATTTCATATCCTCCAAGGAGCCTTCTTACCCTCATTTACTTCATAACTTCTTTCCTTATTTTTTGTCTTGTTTTCTGGTAGTGATTTTTTTTTTTATTGTATAGTAGAATGTATGCTCCATGAGAGCAGAGATTTTGTTTCGTTGACATTGGAGCTCAGGTGCCTAGACGGTACTTAATAATAGTATGTTCAAAAATACCTGTGAATTGTACAAAGGGCTAGAAGCAAGCCTTTCCAGGGTTTAGTTTTACTTTAGTTATTGAAGATTTTAGCATTGGGAGTTGCTGTTGTCTGTATTTTTTTCCTTAAAGTAATAGCATATTTTAATTAACAGATTCATGTAGTAAACTAATTTTTGATACAATAGTCTTATCTCGTTACAATGCAATTAATAGTTCTTTTTCCCTAAATAGCTATTAAGTGTTCTAATTTTCTGAGGAAAACTATAAAACTGTAGCCTTTGCCTTGTTCAGGTAAAAGGTTCAATTTTCATTAAGGTCTGTTGATTCCCATGTAATCCTTCTTACCTTGCTTAATTCTGATACCAGTCTTTTCTTAATTTTAGGCACACGGAGGCAATAGTGATTATTTTTAAGTTACTTTCAACTATTTTTCAGTTGTAACTTTGTCATCTTTGTTTTCAGTCATGTAGGCATTGGAGTATGCTGATCTGGAAAAAAAATTTCTCTAGGATCAAAGACAGGACTATAATTTGATTTCCTTGGCATGTGAGAAACACTGTTCTAGAAAACAGACATTTAATTGTGAGATTTTATGCTCGAGCAAATAAAGATCATAAGCTTACTTCTCTTTAAACAGACTTTAGACAACTGCCCTTTTTCCTTATACTCAAAACCAGTCTTACTGATTTGTTTTGATGTGGAAAAACTGGTTTACTTAATCTAACTAAACATTTTAGAATGAATAGTAGTTTTGTAACCATTATCTCCCCTCCCCCTTCCCATATACTCTGACATAGAGAGTAGGAAATGACAAACGAGACCTTTTTTTTTTTTAAACAAATGTGATGTTTTAGTTCACATTTTTTTGTTTCACTTTATTTATTTATTTTGGGGGATAGGGTCTCACTCTGTTGTCTGGGCTTGAGTGCTGTGGTGTCAGCCTCACTCACAGCAGCCTCAAACTCCTGGGCTTAAGCAATCCTCCTGCCTCAGCCTCTCAAGTAGCTGGGACTACAGGTACTTGTCACAACGCCTGGCTAATTTTTTCTATTTTTAGTAGAGACGGATCTTGCTTTTGCTCAGGCTGGTCTGCTGAACCCAAGTGATCCTCCTGCCTCAGCCTCTCAGAGTGCTAGGATTACTGGCATGAGCCACCGTGCCCAGCCTGTGGCAATTTTTAATCCACCACAGAAAAGCTTTCTGGAAAGATATCATGAACAAGGTTAGGGAAACACAGAAGTTTAGATTATGGCTGAGAAATTCAGTGTGATCAAAGTGTACAGTAAGTTTTGAGGGTACCTGGAAAAAAGCCTGGAAAGTAAACTGGGGCCATTTAAAAAAATGTTAGTTTTGAATATGTTGTATGTATAAAATAAAATTGAGATATTACAAAAGAATGTAGTGAAAAGTCTAAATCTCCCACCCTTTCTTCTTTGTCCCAAAGGCAGCCACTCTTATCAATTTACTTTGTAATATTCCAGATACATTCTGTGCATATATAAGCATTATGCCATGTATATTTTATTTCCCCTCTAGACAGTAGACAATAAATGCTGTTCTGTACTTTGATTTTTTTAACTGAGCAGTATAACTTGAAGGTATTTATAGGAATACATATAGAACTGCAGTTTTCTTTAAAGCCTGCATAAAAGAATTAGGCTGGAGTGGTGATGTGTGCCTGTAGTACCAGCTACTCTGGAGGCTGAGGTGGGAGTATCACTTGAGTCCAGGAGTTCAAAGTTACAGTGAGCTGTGATCCTGCCAGTGTACCTCAGCCCAGGTGACAGAGTGAGACCCTGTCTCAAAAAATAAAAATAAAAAAAAAAAAATCCTGCATAAACTATTAATAGACATTTAGTTTATTTACAACCTTTTACAATTATAAATAGTGCTATCATAGAATTCCTTATTACAAGAGTCATTTTCTACATATGCAAATATATCTCTGGGTAAGTAAATACTTATAAGTAAAATTGCTGGCTCAATAGGTAATGCATTTTTAAAACTTATTTTTATTTTCAAGTTGTGAATATATATATTCCATTTTAACCATTTTTAAGTGTACAGTTCATTGGCATTAAATATGCTCATATTATTGTGCAACTATCACCACTGTCCATCTCCACAACATTTTCATCTTCTCAAACTGAAGCTCTGTACCTGTTAAACAATACCTCCATTCCCCCTTCCCTAGCCCCTGGAAACTGCCATTCTACTTTTTGTCTCTATGAATCTGACTACTCAACATTTGTCCTTTTGTGACTGGCTTATTTCACTTACCATAATGTCCTCCAGGTTCATTCATATTGTGGCATGTGTCAGAATTTCCTTCCTTTTTAAGACTGAATAATATTTCTTTGTATGTATATACTACTATTTTGTTTATCCATTTGTCAAGAAACACTTGAATTTTGACTACTGTGAGTAAAGCTGCTATGAACAAGAGTGTACAAATATCTGTTCCAATCCCTGCTTCAGTTCTTTAGATATATACCTAGAGATGGAATCACTGGATCATATGATAATTCTATGTTTGAGTTTTTGAGAAGCTGCCATATCTTTTTCTACAGTGGCTGTACCATTTTATATTCCTTCCATCAGTGTACAAGGGTTTCAGTTTTTCATGAACACTTGTTATTTTCTGGGTTTTTTTTTTTATAATAGCCATCCTGATAGATGTGAAATGGTATCTTGTGGTTCTGATTTATATTTTCCTAATGATTAATGATATTGAGCCATGTACTTATTGGCCTATTGTATATCTTCTGTAGGGAAATGTCCTTAGCCCATTTTAAAAATCAGGGTTTTTTTTTTTTTTTTGGTCATTGAGTTAAAAGAGGTTTTTTTACATGTTCTGAGCATTACTCTTTTATCAGATATATCTTGCAAATACTTTCTCACATTCTGCAGGTTGTCTTTTAGCTGTTGATAGTAGTTTATTTGATATAGTCCAATATATCCATTTTTTTTAACTATACTTTTGATGTGATGTCCGTAAGCCATTGGCAAATCCAATGCCATGAAGCATTTCCCCTATGTTTTCTTCTAAGAGTTTAGTCGTATTAGTTCATACATCTAGATCTTTGATCCATTTTGAATTAATTTTCATTTATGGTGTAAGATAAAGATCCAACTTCATTTTTTGGCATATCGATATGTCTGGATATTTTACAGAGAATTACAGAATAACCTGTAGGTTTTATAGACTGATAATGGTATTTTGGTTATATTAAGCAATTTTTAGAGTACCCAGGATTTGCTCAAAATGCTACAGTGGTAAAGAGTAAGTGGGTGGGTATACAGGGGAAACAGGATTTTGTAATGTGTTTGAATATTTCCAGAATAAAAAGTCAAAGAGTTGGTAAACCTGGAAAATGGTATTTTTAGAAACCAAGACACAGAGTTTCTGTCAGTAGTCAGAGGGCTATTTTATTAGGTGCTATAGAGAGTTTAACTAGAACGAAGACTGAAAAGATGCTATTTTCATGACTTCTGCTGTAGTAGTTTTACTGGAGTGTTTGGATAAAACCTGGTAGGAGAATTTTGAAAAATCCATGAAAGATACGAACATGGAGAAAGCAGGATGTAATCACTCTTAATATTTAGTGAAGTTGTTTCATTGAAAAAGATTATAAACTTACGATTAAAAAATACTAAAGGCCGGGCGCGGTGGCTCACGCCTGTAATCCTAGCACTCTGGGAGGCCGAGGCGGGTGGATTGCTCGAGGTCAGGAGTTCGAAACCAGCCTGAGCAAGAGCGAGACCCCATCTCTACCACAAATAGAAAGAAATTAATTGGCCAACTAATATATATAGAAAAAATTAGCTGGGCATGGTGGCGCATGCCTGTAGTCCCAGCTACTCGTGAGGCTGAGGCAGCAGGATTGCTTGAGCCCAGGAATTTGAGGTTGCTGTGAGCTAGGCTGACGCCATGGCACTCACTGTAGCCTGGGCAACAAAGCAAGACTCTGATTCAAAAAAAAAAAAATACTAAAGAAAAGTATAAAATGAAAATCCAAGGACCCCTACCCTTTTTCCTTCCCCTTCTTCTCACCCATCCCCTCCAGTTTATTCTATAGTTTGTTTACTCTAAGTATGGCTGTGAATGAATAGAGTGGCAAGTTGAGTGGGAGAGAGATTTTTGAGAGGGAGACTCAAACATGCCTTTGCCTGAGAAGAGGTCATGGAAGGAAAGAAAAAAATGGAAATGGAACTGTGGAGCCCAAAGAAGGTAAAAGGAAGTAGGGATTCAGTGGCTAAGTTGGAGAAAAGAATAGAGGCACTTTTTTCTTTGAGACAGCAGGAAAAATGTCTTCATTTTTCACTCTAAAGTAGCAAACTGAGTTCTCTGCTGACGATTAAGGTTTAGATAAGGTTGGTGGCATCCACTATGTAGTAACCACAGGAATGAGCAAAAGAATGGCAGCAGGAGGGACCCAGCTCAGGCTCCAGCTATGCTCGAAATGATTTTTTTGTTGAGGAATGCCATTGTCCAGGGAGATGTGCCACCTTATTAATTGCCAAAGATGACTCAGTTCTTTGGCTAGTTGGACAAGGAAAGTGTTTCTTCCTTCACCTCTCTGTGTACCTTTACTAAAAGTATGCATTTACATTTAAAAGCGGCTCGAGTTCTTCAGTCCTGAGTACTTTAGTAGCTTTTACTTTCTGTGACTCCTTTGTTCAGGCTCTCTCATGTGAAAAAAAACAAAAATTGACAAAATGATTACATAGAGACCTCTAACCAACCATATCGTGACAATGGAACTATTAATAGTTTTACTTCCTCTTTTAAGAAAGCAGGTAACAGAAAGCTTGCTCTTAACTATACCCATTAGTTATGTAGCAGTGACGGTTTCAAATGTGGTCCTGATGGATTCTGTTTGCTATATTTTGAATATATACAATGTTGAGAACAAAATGTTTTTTTATATGTATATTTTAAATTTGGTGTCTGTCGACCTCATGTAATATTTTGTACTGTTAAAAGAAATACTTTAGATAAATTTAACAGTTTAATTGAGCAAAGAATGATTAACAAATCAAGCAGCTGTCCTATCCCCCAACCAGGATAGGTTCATAGCGACCCTTGAGCTGCAGCTACAACGTGGTCAGAAAGGAATTATGGACAGAAAACGCAAGTGAGGTACAGAAACAGCTGGATTGGTTACAGTTTGTCATTTGACTTATTTGAGCACTATTTGAAAAGTTGCCCACCTGTGAGTGGTTAAAATATGGCTGCTGTGATTAGCTGAGACTTGTCTACTTGTTATAAGAGTAGATTACGGTTTACTATGTAGGGAGAAACCTATAGGCAGAACTTAAAATATGTAAGGAGACAGCTTTAGGCTATACTTATTTTAACTGTACAAATAAAAATAGGGGTCGGGTGTGGTGGCTCAGTACTCTGGCACAGTATTTTGCGAAGCCACAGCAGGAGGATCGCTTGAGGCCAGGAGTGCCAAACCAGCCTGGGCAACATAGGGAGACCCTGTCTCTACAGAAAAATTTAAAAATTAATCAGGCATGGTGGCACATGCCTGTAGACCTAGCTACTCTGGAGGCTGAGGCAGTAAGATCGCTTGAACCTGGAAGTTTAAGGCTGCCATTAGCTATGACTGTGCCATTGCACTCTAGCCTGCATTGTGAGAGCCTGTCTTAAAGAAAAAAAAAAAAGTTAAGTTACGCCATCTATTTCAGAGAACAGAATTATCTAAGTAAAGATTTGTCCTTATCAAATATTTCTCTGTTTATATATATAATTGGTTTCCATCGAGATATGATATTCTGGAATATAATAGTAATTGTGACATTTAGAGATTTTAAAAAGCGAGCTTTTACTTTTTGTATTTTTTTAGGAGATCCGTGTACAGTATCATCACAGTTGGAGTTAGAAGAAGCCTTTAGGCTTTATGAGCTAAACAAGGATTCTGAACTCTTGATTCATGGTAAGGGAGTAGTCGTTATATATATAATTTATAGCTTCTAGAGCTATAATGTTTTTTGAAATAACTATTCTTGACCATTTTAAAACATAATTCTGATGTTATTTTCTTAATCTTTATGCCTCATCCCTACGTAATTGTTCTTTTTCATAGTTTCTCAGATGTTAAAGAAGGTAAAATCAATCTGCCTCTTATATTCTTGGGAAATTTGTTATCTCTGTATACCTTCTTGGGTGTTAAAATGTGATTTCTCAGTGTTTCACAGCAAGTTTAGGACAAAATTTAAGAATTGAGAGCCTAATGAACCTAAGTTTTCTCCTTACAGTTTTGTAATATATGCAAATAATGATCTCCAAAGGTAAGGGATCTTAAATATCTTTTCTTTTGTTTAAGTGTTAATAATGAAACTATTTACATTGTACTTTACAGACATTAATATTTAACCTTTGAGATGTGGGTAGTGATATAGAAGAAGAAATCTGAACTTAGCGATCGTACTGTGTTTCCCCGAAAATAAGACAGGGTCTTATATTTATTTTTCCTCAAGAAGACACCCTAGGGCTTATTTTCAGGGGATGTGTTATTTTCCCCTCAAAGCCTCAGCTTGCAGCACACACAGGAAGGCAGGGACCTGACTGGGAGCTGACCTTGTTGGTGGGGCTGCCCACACCTTTCTGGTCACCTCTGGGATAGTAGCTGTCCCGATGGGACAGATAAGAAGGGCTGCTCATCTTCTTTACCACTCTGCGACAAAATGCATGGGTTGTGCAGATACGCTGCGTAGCCATACCTATCACTAGGTCTTATTTTTGGGGTAGGGCTTATATTGCGCAAATGCTTAGAAATCCTGCTAGGGCTTATTTTATGGGTAGGTCTTATTTTGGGGGAAATACAGTATAACTGGTACATTGTAGACCTGGATTGTGAGTTTTAGGAATTCTGATTCTAAATTTGTGTTCTTTTCATTCTACTATGCTACCCCTCAATTTTTTTTCTATGTCATACAGAACCCCTTAATATGCTACATTTAATTTAATGTATTGGCAATATTTCATGTAATATTTTTGGGAGCTATAGGAGACCAGACGTACGAAATTCTTTAAAACATGAAACAAATATAATTCTTTCCTCAAGTATAACGAATTATTTCAATACCTTGTTATTATTCCTTTGTACAGTGTATTTTTTTGGAAAAAAAAAAACAGTTGTTTCTTGATTTTTTTTTTCTACCTTTAGAATTTGACATAGTGACTCCCAAGGGATTCATAATCTAGTTTGTTGAGATCCTAGTAGAGCTTTAGAAGTTATCTAGTTTTTTTGTCATCTCTTTCTAGAATAAAATTACATGAATGCTGAAAGAAATGATTGATCAGTGGTATTTAACAGTCAGTTTTAAGTTTTATTGCTTTTTAAAATTTAAAATATTAAGGGGAAACAAATGTTTTTGTTACATGGATACCTCAGTGTGCCTATTATCTGAATAGTGTTCATTGTCCAGATAGGTTTTTAACTCCCCACCTCCATTTTATAGCTTTTTATACTATATCGCAGATCTGTTATCAGAAGTTAGCTTATATTTCAGCTTTTAAAAATACATATTAGAAACTGAGCTTCGTGTCTTCTGTGCTCTTTATTAAACTGTGTCTTTTATTTTATTTTTTTTTTTAGAGACGAAGTCTCACTTATGTTGCCCAGGCTAGTGTTGAACTCCTGGGCTCAAGTGATCCTCCCAGGACTACAGAAGTGGCCACCATGCCTGGCTAAACTGTGTCCTTTAGTACATCGTAGATGACAAATAGCTAACTAGATATTCATAAATGCACTGTTGCTTTATATCCTACCTCATTATAAAAAATGACTTTAATTAGTATGTTTATCAAGTTATAATTCCTAATTTAAACTTACATTTTTAGATTTTTGGTAGTTTCTGGTATTAATTTATTCCTAAATTTAGTATACATCTTTTTAAAACTATTGTTTTATGTTTCCATGTTCATATCATTTTTATAATTTTAATTCTTCATTGTAGCAAACTTGTCCTACTATAACAAGGAACGAAGGAAATAATAGTTAATGATTTCTTTAAGGACCATAAAAATTAATCATGTAACAGGGACTAGAATTAGTAATTTTAGTTTCTAATGCATTGTTTATAGCTATGTTTGTTTTCATAAAACCTTCTTTCATATGGCCTTGGTAAAATGGATCCCTTAAACAAATAATATTGACCATATCTTGTCTCAAGTAAAGAGAGAGTCAGGTTGAAATCTGGGCCAATTTTTTTATATTTGAATTTTAAATTTCTTTGTAATTTGTGTGTTTAAATATGCTATTAACCAGTTTTATTTTATTTTCTTTCAGTATTCCCTTGTGTGCCAGAACGTCCTGGAATGCCCTGTCCAGGAGAAGATAGTGAGTATTTATATACTTCATACCTTTTAAGAGTTATTATGCAGTGGCACAAGTGAAAAGAAATAAGAAATAGAACTTATAATTCATTTGATTTCTTTTCCATTTTTCAATTTAATTTAGAATATGTTAGTGACTACCTAAACTCCACTTTTGCCACATCAAATTCAGATAGTTCTTAGTTACAAGTTAGGTAATTATCTGTTGCACATACAAAAGGAAAATTAAGTTAATTTTAAGTTTCCCTGGTTTTTAATTTTGGAAATTTTCAAACCTATGGAGAAGTTGAAACAACATTGAAAACAAGGATACCCATATATCCTTTGCCCAGATTTACTAATTGTTAACATTTTCCCTGTTTGCTTTATCTCTTCATCTGTGTACACATGTACATGCACGTATAAACATAACAAATGCATTTACTATTTTTTTATTGAGCCATTTGAGAGTAACTGACAGGACACTTCACCTCTAAATACTTCAGCATGTGTCCTTAGGAATTGTTAAGGGATTGCTTTTGAATGTCTAACGAAGCCAGTGGTTATTTTTTTGTTTTTGTTTTGAGACAGAGTCTTGCTTTATTGCCCAGGCTAGAGTGAGTGCCATGGCGTCAGCCTAGCTCACAGCAACCTCAAACTCCTGGGCTCAAGCAATCCTGCTGCCTCAGCCTCTCGAGTAGCTGGGACTACAGGCATGCGCCGCCATGCCCAGCTAATTTTTTCTATATATATTAGTTGGCCAATTAATTTCTATTTATAGTAGAGACGGGGTCTTGCTCTTGCTCACGCTGGTTTCGAACTCCTGACGTTGAGCAATCCACCCACCTCGGCCTCCCAGAATGCTAGGATTATAGGCGTGAGCCACCACGCCCGGCCGGCAACTCATTTTTATTTATGGTTTTTGCACATATCCATGAATTTAGAAGGAATAGTGGTATTTTGCTTTGAATAAAGTGAAATTGTTCCAAACTTTTAATTGTGTGATTCTTCGTCTTCTAAAAGAACTGTGAGTATTTGTATATAATGGTAGCCATGTGCTATAATAGGAAAATGGGGAAATGTAAGGAATAGATAGAACCCTAAAGCAATAGTGAAAAATGCAAGTTTGGATTTAACTAGGAAAATTTCTCTGGGTTCTGGTGGTGATGAACGGAAGCCAGGTAGGCTGCCTTCAAAGACCTGTTGGAGAAGCAAGTATCTTTTTTCAGAGCCAGAATTTTGAAAGGTTTACCATCGTAGTAGATCTTCGAGGTTCCAGAGTGCCATCTCCAAATATATTATAGAGCTATAGCATTCTTCCCAAATAAAATATAGTTTTCTAACTTTTCATTATGCTTCATTCTCACTTTCCCCCTTTAAAATTTAGTGGTGGATATTTTGTTCCCACCTCTCCCTCAGTAATATATATATTATTAAACTAGGACATGCAGGAAAATTGATAACCACTAATGTGCTCTCTTGGCCCTTTTAATTCCTAGGCAACATTAAAATGTTTAAATTTAAGGTAAGTCATGTTCTAGTTCATGAAAGTTTCTGAAATAGAATGTTCTTTTAGGTTAAAATGCTGTTAACAGAAACTTTCTGCTTTGGCTACTGCTAACAATATATAATTAAAAGTAAATGCACATAGCTGGGTGTGGTGGTGCATGCCTGTAGTCCCAGCTACTCAGGAGGCTGGGGGATTGCTTGAGTTAGAATCCAGCCTGGGCAACATAGCGAGACCTTGTCTCTTACTTTAAAAAAAAGAGAGAAGTAAAAACATCTATATTTAAGGTTCTCAAGATTTCTAATTCAGAGCATTGCCACTGGCCTGTACTGTCACAACTTTAAATAGTAAACCCAGTGCTATGTTTGATTTAATGTATGAGTTCAGGAATCTAATGTTATTTTTCCATGGTATCAACTATTACTATGGGATATAGTTATTACTAATACACAATATATTTTTAATCTATAAGAATGATGGGCTTTACTAAAATTATAAAGGTTGACTGGATTTGAGCTTTTGGAACTTCTTTCTCTGAGAATGTTTAAGAAAAGTATTAATATAAAGACTATTAGATGAAAGGTTATGGGGGGAGAAGATGTTCTTATGATACAAAATATCACTTATAGATTACTTATAAAATGTAAACTGTGCCTTTATAATGAAGAGATCTAGTAATCACTACCTTTTGTTAATAAGTGATTTAACATCAGTAATAGGAGTTGACATTCTAACATTGTGTACCTTGTGATGTAATGCAATAAGATATACACAACATCACCTATGTGTTATTTTTGCCAAAAGTATTGAATACTCTAATCGTGAGGAAACAGACAAATCCAGAATGTGGGACATAATATCAGACAACTCCCTAGACTCTAAATAAAAAATCCTGAAAAACAAACAACAAATGAGGTGGAGTGAATGTTTTAGAATACCTTAAAGAGACAAAAAAGGCAAAATAACTAAATGCAATGCCTGAGTCTTGATTGGATCCTCGATAGAAAAAGGAAACTTTGAAAGATACTTCTGAAGCAATTAGGGAAATTTGCATATGAACCGTATCTTGGGTGATATTGAATTAATGTTAATTTTCTAAGACCTGGTAATGGTATTGTGGTTATTTAGAATTAGGAGGAATGTCCTTAATCTTAGGCAGTGGTTACTTAGGTATTTAGGGGTTTTTAAGGGTCATGATGTCTGCATCTTCCAGATGATTCAGAAAAAAATACGTTTTTATAGAGGGGAAAGCAAATGTGACAGAACAGTAATAATTGGTAAATCTAGGTAAAGAATGTCAGTGTTTATTCTTTCATCTTTTCTGTGGGCTTAAAATTTTTTCCAAATAAAAAATTGGGGCCGGGCATGGTAGCTCACGCCTGTAATCCTAGCACTCTGGGAGGCTGAGGCAGGCGGATTGCTCGAGGTCAAGAGTTCGAAACCAGCCTGAGCGAGACCCTGTCTCTATTATAAATAGAAAGAAATTAATTGGCCAACTAATATATATAGAAAAAAATTAGCTGGGCATGGTGGCGCATGCCTGTAGTCCCAGCTACTCAGGAGGCTGAGGCAGAAGGATTGCTTGAGCCCAGGAGTTTGAGGTTGCTGTGAGCTAGGCTGACGCCTTGGCACTCACTCTAGTCTGGGCAACAAAGTGAGACTCTGACTCAAAAAAAAAAAAAATTGGAAAATTTTTAAAAAGAAAAGCAATAGTAGTTATTGAAACATTTATACTCCAGGGTCTTTATTTTCACCTAGTCCCTTGATGAATCTGTTTTACTTTTTCACATTCAGGTTTTTATCAATGTTTTTTTTTCTGGCAGTGAATATCATGAAAAAAATTACAGACTGAATTATAAAATAACTTTACTCACACTTGCTCTTTCTTCCTTTTTTTTTGACTATTAATTTCTCTTCAGAATCCATCTATCGCCGAGGTGCTCGCCGCTGGAGAAAGCTTTATTGTGCAAATGGCCACACTTTTCAAGCCAAGCGTTTCAACAGGGTAAACTGAGTTTGTTGAATACTGATAATTTGAGACAGCTATTTTTTTTTCTTTTTATTATGAAAGGTCGTTTTGTTATTAAGTCTTGTTATTCCCTTTTAAAGAAATACAGTGACCTTATATTCCCAGTTTGCCTGGGGCAGTATGCCTGTAATTTTTTTTTTAATGAATGCTTATTTCAAGTATGAAAAATATTGTTAACACATTATCCAGATATTGTGCTCAGTTTAACAAGAATAAAACAGGACTTCTGAGTAAAGTTTACAGTTAGGTATAAAATACTTAAGATTATATTTTCAGGCCGGGCGCGGTGGCTCAAGCCTGTAATCCTAGCTCTTTGGGAGGCCGAGGTAGGCGGATCATTTGAGCTCAGGAGTTCGAGACCAGCCTGAGCAAGAGCGAGACCCCATCTCTACTATAAACAGAAAGAAATTAATTGGCCAACTAAAATATATATAGAAAAAAATTAGCCGGGCATGGTGGCACATGCCTGTAGTCCCAGCTACTTGGGAGGCTGAGGCAGCAGGATTGCTTGAGCCCAGGAGTTTGAGGTTGCTGTGAGCTAGGCTGACGCCACGGCACTCACTCTAGCCTGGGCAATAAAGTGAAACTCTGTCTCAAAAAAAAAAAAAAAAAAAAGATTATATTTTCACATTCACAGTGGGCATTTTTGAAAAATAAATTTTGCAAATACAGCTTAGAAACAAAAATATATTTACAGTCCCAGTTAAACAAACAAGCCCTTAATTGAGGAACAGTACTCCCTCAGGATGGATAATTAGTATTTCAGAATTAGATCTGTACAAGCATTCCTTTTGAAATAATAGTAAACTTGGTTCAATCATGTAGCAGTTCAAATACCTTATGGTTTCCTTGACACATACCATCTATTTCTGTTGTCTGCTTACCCACAATGTTCTCAAGCCATTTTAATTGAGAAATTTCAGTGAAATACATAACCTAAGTGGGAACCAAACTGACCGACAAATCTTTATTGTGGCAATTCTGCGTATGTCCAAGCAAAATATTCTGAACAGAAAGTGACAGAAATTTCTCAGTGGTAGTTATACAACCACGTCTTGTAATTTATAGGACTGCTATGAAGGCTTCTTCTCTTCTTTAGGCGCATCTGTTTTTAGGTTTGAAACATGGCTTTGGAATCTTTTACTGGGTTTTGTGGCATCTCAAATCCATCTGCACTGAAGCTTCTCTGAAAAGCTTCTCTTGGAAAGTCTTGAGTTAACATTGTCTTCATTAAATATGATTTTACTCTTTAATTATCGTATGTGTTCCCATTTCCCTCCATGTCAGTCCCTCTCCATACAGAGTGTTTACTTCTTTGGTGGGACAGGGGAAGAGGACAACCCAGGGAAAGAGGACAACCTAAGTGAGTGGCCTCTTGGGCCCCAGAGTTTAAGTCAAGTGGGCTCTGCTTCCAGGGATTTGTCAAGGAGGGAGGCCCGCCCAGGCTCTAGGAATAGCTGGGCCTGCCCCTGGCCTATTGTAGCGACTGCGAGGCTCCTGACTATGCAGTCCTAGTTTGTCTATAATTTGTTTATTTTGTTACAGCCCAGCACAAAGCTGAATGCCCAGGCGTCCTCAAACTACGGCCCGTGGGCCACATGCGGGTTTTTTTGCCCGTTTGTTTTTTCACTTCAAAATAAGATATGTGCAGTGTGCATAGGAATTTGTTCATAGTTTTTTTTAAACTATAGTCCGGCCCTCCAACGATCTGAGGGACAGCGAACTGGCCCCCTGTTTAAAAAGTTTGAGGACCCCTGCCAAATGCCTGTAGTTAGTTGCTTTAGGAGTTTTTAAATGACTTTTTCTGCCATATGTATTTCTAGTTTAATTCACTTTTTTCTGTTTTCATTACTCTGAACTTAATTATGTGAAGTTTAAAAATTTCTGGACTTAGAAAGCAATGTGGTCACAAATTTCACTGTCTCTCTAAAACACGTTCTCTTTTCTATTTATTTTTCATTGACCTTCATAGCTTTTGAAAAACGATGTATGAGGAAGTTCTCTTTTGTTTGCCATGGGCTGGCAGTTGACACCATGATGAAGGGAATTGAGTTGAAGAAAGCCACTTATTTTCATTATTTTATAAGCAAACTGTTGGGGAATGATTGTGACCATTTTTTGTTAATAAAATATTATTTAATTGCTCTTTTCAGCGTGCTCACTGTGCCATCTGCACAGACCGAATTTGGGGACTTGGACGCCAGGGATATAAGTGCATCAATTGCAAGCTCCTGGTTCATAAGAAGTGCCACAAACTTGTCACAATTGAATGTGGGCGGCATTCTTTGCCACCGGTAAGGCATAATTTTCTATTCTTTTTCAATATAGCATGTTTGAGACCAAGGAGGTGGCTCACAGCTGTAATCCTAGCACTTTGGGAGGCCAAGGTGGGAGGGAGGATTGCTTGAGGCCACTATTCAAGATGACCCCATTCTGCAAAAAAATAGAAAAATTATTGAGGCATGGTGGTGTGTGTCTGTGGTCCCAGCTACTGGAGAGGCTGGGGCAGGAGTATCACTTGAGTCCAGGAGTTTGAGGTTGTAGTGAGCTATGATGATACCACTCCACTATAGCTTGGGTGACAGAGGAAGACCTTGTCTCTACAACAACAACAACAAAAGAGCATGCTTGATAACTATACTGGAACAGAGGGCTTAAATAGGAAGGTGTGAAGGAATTATAGGACAAGAAAGTTGTTATAGAGTATTGGTAGGAATACTTTACATTCCAGTTAACATACTGTGAACTTTGGAACTTTTGAAATAACTATGGTAATAGTTGTTTGTAGGATATAGTTAACTTCTTTGTTTGACCTGCTATAAAATTCTCTGGTCTAAATTAGATCATTTAAGAGATCTTTTTTTCCTCTTATTTAATCTAAACTTATTAGTTTATAGCTCCCATTATTCTAGCATCTATCCTAAGCAGATACCAGGTAAAAAGAGTTAAGTGTTTGCTATTTTAAAGTATGAGAGTACTGCATTTAAAATTTTTATTTTTCACTTTCTATTTTTAAGTATGTAATTAAAACATATTCATTATAGAAAAAATATGGAATACAGATCAATAAAGAAAAAAATGGAAATTCTCATAAATTCTACCATCTAGAAGTAATTGTCATTTGGTATATATCCCTCTGCAACTTCTTCTATGCAAATTTATATGCATAAACATTTTAAATTTTTCTGGATGGAGAAAATTTCAACATGTAAGAGTAGGTGAAGCAGTATAATGAACTCCATGTACCAGCCACCCAGTTCTAACAGTTTTCAACTCAATCTTGTTTTCATCTGTACTCCCACCCACTTAACCTCCCCTCACTGTGCATTATTTTGAAATAAATCTCAGACAGATTTCAGCATGTGCCTCTAAAACAGCGGTCCCCAGCCTATTTGGCACCAGATACTGGTTTCATGGAAGACAATTTTTCCACAGGATTGGAGGACTGATGGCCAGGGCGGGAGCTCAAGCAGAGGGGCTGTAAATGCAGATGAAGCTTTCCTGGCCACTGCTCACCTCCTGCAGTGTGCCCCTTCTATGGGGTTAAAAATTTCAGTTGTCCCATTAATGTTGTAATTTTATTTTTACAGTTTTCATTATGCATCAAGATTCAAATGAAGTCCACATTTGCAATTGATTGATGTCTCTTAGATATTTTTTAGTTTACTGGTTCCTCCTCTATCTCCTCCTCTCTCTCCTTTTTTTCCTTAAAATTTGATTATAGAAGAAGAAGTTGTTTTTCATTTAAAGTGTTGCAGAAATTTGCTCATTACTTCTCCATGGTTATGTTCTTCATGTTACTCTTCTTTGTTTCCTTTATATTACGCAGTAGCTGGATGTAGAAGTTTGATTAGATTCTGGGGGTTTGTTTTGTTTTGTTTGTTTCATTTTTTTAAGACAGTCTCACTCTGTCGCTGGGGCTAGAGTGCAGTGGTGTCATCATAGCTCACTGCAACCTCAAACTCCTGGCTCAAAGGATCCTCCTACCTCACCCTCCTGAGTAGCTGGAAGTACAGGTGTGCATCACCACGCCTGGCTAATTTTTACTATTTCTAGTAGAGACAGGTCTCACTTGCTCAGGCTGGTCTCCAACTTTGACCTCAAGTGATCCTACTGTCTCAGCCTCCCAGAGTGCTAGGATTATAGTCGTGAGCCACCGAGCAGATCAGATTCTGGGTTTTTTTTGTTTGTGGGTTGTTTTTGAGACTACTTTGTAGAGGGTTGAGTGTTTATCCACCAGAAGGCACATATGTTTGGGTGTGTCTTTCTTTTACATACTTTTTTACAAAAGTGAGATTATATGCATACTCTTTTCTAACCCTTTTTTCCCTCACTGAATAATTTATTTTGGTCGTCTTTCTATATCTATATCTATATCCTCATCACTCTTAGCATAATAGTTTGTTATATGTCTATGCTGTAATTTATTTCTGTTCCTTGTGATTGAACATTTGAGTTGTTTTCTCAGTTTTCCTATAAAGAAAATCATAACGAACTTCCTGGTAAATATATTATTTCCTTAAGGATCCAGAAGTAGAATTATTGGGTTAAAAGATATGCTTTTTTTGAGAGAGAGAGTCTCACTCTGTTGCCCAGGCTAGAGTGCTGTGGCATCAGCCTACCTCACAGCAACCTCAAACTCCTGGGATCAAGCAATGCTCTTGCCTCAGCCTCCCAACTAGCTGGGACTACAGGCACATGCCAGCATGCCTGGCTAATTTTTTATATATTTTTAGTTGTCCAATTAATTTTTTTCTGTTTTTAGTAGAGACAGGGTCTCACTCTTCTCACTCTTGCTCAGGCCAGTCTCAAACTCCTAAGCTCAAACAATCTCCGCGACTCAGCCTCCCGGAGTGCTAGGATTATAGGAGTGAGCCACCACGCCCAGCCTAAAAGAACACTTTTTTTTTAAAAGACCTGGATGCATCTTTCTGAATTGTCCTCTAGAATGGGTATACCGTGTTTATTCATAAGACCTTCCTCAGACATAGTGAAAGTAGATTATTACTAGTGGGTCTTGGGGATTAGAATTATTTAGCTAGTTCATATAATGAGTTTGTAGATAAGGGGAAAATCCAATCTTAGGGAACAGTTATCAACTCAACAGGAGACTAAAAATTATAATCATAATTTATCCAGGTTACTGTTGATATTTTTGTGTATTCTTAGGTGAGGGAATGATTTGTGTGTTCATACATATACAAGGGAAGAGGGATAGGGTTAGTGATTATATTGCTATTTTACAATAGGGGTTAAATGCATTTAAAAATCCGTAAGCTTGCTTATAAGCCTATCTTTAAGACAGTCTTAACATTGTAACTGTATAATTAATGGCTTTTTTCAAGTTTACTTTTTCCTGTTATTTAATAGTGTTCAGTAAACTTGGGTCGAAGATTAATGAATTAGTAACAATTTTATTTTGAATTAGCATTGTTCCTAAGATTATTGGCAGTTAGTTGGTTAAGTCAATATCTAGGAGGTTTCCTTTTCCTTTTTGGGGGCCACTAACCCCTTTGAGAATCTTCAGAAAAATGAGAAACTCACTAAATTTTACATATAATTTTAAGGGTTTTATAGACGTCTGTCTCCCAGCTACCGAGCTCATATTCTAGACTTCTTTTGCCAGAGATTTAAAGTAGAGCTTGAAGGAATAAGTAGTATAGAAGAGAAACAAATCAGAGTATAATAGAAGTTTAATTTGATTTCAAATTAGTTTCTGAAATTAGTTTTGTGTCTGTTTTCTATAAAATGTGACTAACATTATTTCATTCACAGGAATATTATATGGTTTCATAAAATAAAATTAAAAGTAAAATATAGTAACATAATTCTCACTTATTAAGTTATATTCTTTCAAAATTACATATTGGTATGCTGTGTCTCATTGAAATAATGTTGATTCTGGTCTAACAGAGGTATTGGGATTTTAAAAGAATCTACTAAGTTACTGTATCTTCTGAAATGTTTGCAGGAACCGATAATGCCCATGGATCAGTCATCCATGCATTCAGACCATGCACAGACAGGTAAGAATGACACTGGCATGAATCATTGTTCATTAACAAAATAGCATTTAAATATTTCTTTAGATGACTCCTACCTGAGTGTAAAAACATTTTTGTTCTTCCCAAATAAAAGTAGGTAAGCATATTTTGTGGTGGTAAAATCAGTCACAATATTTAACATACACATTTGGCCATTTTAAAAAGACAGCTATATAACCTGCAATAAATGACTTTTTCTCTAGTTCAGATAAATTATTTTGAGATCCTTTAAATTCAGCAAACTCAGTTTTTTTCCATAATGAAAACATATGAACCTGATTTTGTGAGCCATCTTGTGTTCAAGGGACCTGTTTTTAATAATCAGAAGTAGAAATTATGTAAAAGATACTGAGATGCAGCATAGGAAATTCCAGAAAGGTGATGTGAGTTCAGTGTTACATAGGTACAAAATCTTAAACATATACCTGGGAAAATTTGGAGAACAATGAAAGGGGTCGAGCAGCCTGATATGCTCTGACCTGAATGAAGAATGGGAAGACATTGAGTTTTTTCTGGAAAAAGAGTAGAATCTCTTGGTCGTGGAAAAAGCTGGCTATATGAAATATAGGCTTCACCTCTCCCCTCCCCTCAAGTAGCTTTAAGAAATAGAAGTCACATCCTTGTCAGTTCTTTACTTAACCTATGTAGCAGTCAGGAAAATTTTGAGTATGAAGAGAGTGAGAAATGAAAACTATAGACCCTGTACCTTTATGCCTCAGTCATAGAGTCCTCCTTACAGAAGGAAGTGTTTGATTAATTTGTAAAAGAGAGAGATATTTTAAAAAATAGCAGGAATATTTGTTAAAAGTAGTACTTGGCTACCAGGTTGTTCTCTTTACCCTCACTAAAGATTAGGATTTTGCTATTATATGTACATACAGATTGTTACTAGTAGGAGACATATTCACTTTTAAATAATGAAAACTTATTCAGAAGTAAAAACTAAAAAAGAAAAGAAAATTTTTATGTCAAACTCATTAATAGATACTATGTTTTTCCTCTCCCACCCTTTTTATTTTTTTCATGTTTGGGATTGGGTTTTTAGTAATTCCATATAATCCTTCAAGTCATGAGAGTTTGGACCAAGTTGGCGAAGAGAAGGAGGTAAGATAATTTGTTTTATTGTATGTTACATCATTAATTTTTTTAGTAAGACTCAACAGTTTAAAATATAACACAATGACCTGCATAGATTTCAGATCATAATGGTAAAATACAGGAATGATTTTTAATGATTCCAGAGTATTATTCTGATTTAATTTAGTAATTACTAATTTAAATTAGGAAATAATTTGGTAGGATGACTTATTTTCATTTTAAAATAGGTTAATCTAAAAATTATAATGTATTTAATAATATACTTCATAATATACTTAAAAATATATAGCAGACCCTTTCATTTTGTGGGCTAATTGCTTATTTAGAGTAAAAATGATTAAGCATGTTAACTGCCATTATTTTTTTTTCTGATTATTAAGCATTTTATCAGTTTTTAAAACAAATTTTTAATTTAAAATATTAAAATAATTTTTTAAAAGCTTATAGTGAAAAAGACTACCATACCTCACACCTTCCACTCCCAGTTTGATGACTTAGAGACAAGCTTTTTTTTTTTTTTTTTTTTTTTAGAGACAAGCTTTTTAACTATTTCTGGTTGTGTCCATAATGTTTATATTTCTGTTTTCAGTTTTTCAAGTTTATGTATTTCTGGCCATAAAAGATTTATTAGTTTACACCATCTCCTCCATTTCCCTCTTCTTTCCATTGTTTGATAGGTACATTATATTTTGTTCTTCTCTTGGTTACTTTTTTAAAAAACCCAACTTTCTATTATGGAAATTTTCAAACATAAATAAAAGTAGACAAAATGTAATGGTATAACAAAGCTCCTGTGTTTGTTAATGCAATTACCAGTTAAAGCAATTACCAATTCATAGCCAGTCTTGTTTTATCTACCCACTTCCCTCACTCCTGTGTTATTTAGTTGCTTTATTGAATTAGCAAGGACCTCTACAAATGACCAGTGATATTGAATGGAAGTAGTAATCATACATCATTGTCTTATTCTACATCTCAGAGAGAAATCTTCCAATATTTCATTATTATGTTTGATATTTGCTGTAGGTTTTTTGGTAGATAACCCTTATCAGAATAAAGGAGTTTATTCCTAGTTTGCTGAGATTTTTTTTCATCCTAAAAAGATGTTGAATGTTATCAAAAACATTGATAAATGTTTTTTGTTCTTTTGTCATTTGTTGAGTTGATCATATGTAAATGTCATTAGTTTTCAAATGTGAAGCCTAGTTTTCATTCCTAGAATAAACCACATGTGTTGTCATGCATCTTTCTCCTTATATATTGATGGATTTGATTTACCAATATTTTGGGAGTTTATTTGTTTTTGTTTTTGGAGACAGAGTCTTGCTCTGTCACCCAGGCTATAGCTCAATGGTGCTATTATAGCTCACTGCAGCGCCAAACTCCTGGGCTCACGTGATCCTCCTGCCTCAGTCTCCCAAGTAGCTAGGACTACAGGGGCTTACCACCATGCCTGGCTAATCTTGTTTTAAAATTTTTTTGTAGAGACAGGTCTCAGGCTTGTTGCCCAGGCTAGTCCCAAACTCCTAGTTTGAGGACCCCTGGAGAGTGCACTTTGTATCTTTAACTTGTTAAAGTCGAATACAAATTATTGATAATATATGTACCATTTCCCAGAAAATACAGTGACCTTAACACATTTTAAATGCATTCCCCCTCCCTTCCTACCTTTGGTGCTATTATCATCATATATTAAAATTCTGTGTGTGTGTGTATTAGTGTTTTTAAATAGTCTGGATTTAAATTTACCCACATTTTACCCTTTTTTGTTCTTTGTTCCTTCCTGTATGTCTGTCCTTTCATCTGAGCTCTAGTATTTCCTTTAGTGGGAACCTACTAGTGATGGAATCTCTGAGTTTTTGTCTGAAACTGTTTTTATTTCACTTTCATTTTGGGAGCAATTTTTGCTGGATTTATAATTCTAGGTCAGTAGTTTGTTTTTTTAAGTCCTTTGAAAGTGACATTCCATTGTTATCTGGTTTTAGCCTTATTATTGTGTCTATAAAGGTACTGTGCTTTTTTGTTCCATTTGATTCTCTCTTACAATTTCCAATTAACCATATTGAAACTCTGTATACTGACTTATTTTCTTACCTTTCTCTTCTTTCTTAACCTGCCCAAATCTGATTTCTTTTCACTCCACTTTATTTATTATTTCTAAATTTTCATTTATGACCATTCTTTTGGATTGTCATTCTCCTTCAGTTTTCATAATATTCTTCTTTCTGTTTTTTTATGTTTCTCAAAAAATTTGCTCTTTGCTTTACTTGATACTCTTCAGAGAGTCTCATACTCTCCATATTCTCGTTTGTACATCTGTTGGCTTTATGCTGATGATTTTGCAGGTATCTAATGAAAGATTATTTTCAGGCTTCTCCATAAATTACCATAAGCTTAAATTTCTAGTTGTGAATGAACTATAAGGCTTGCTTTGTCATCCCATAGAAGCCTTGGAATTCTGTGAATAAAAATGTCTTCCATTAGCTGAACTGCTTCGTGCTTGTTTTCTGCTTATGGCATCCAAAAATGCCTCTGAATGTGTCCTCTCACTATCGTAAATTTTCTGTATCAAGTTTCCAGCATACTCTTTCTTTTATCTTGATGTCCCATTGTAACTTCTAAATTCATAATGAAAAACCAAACTATTATCTCCAACAACTCTGTCAGTCTTGTTGTGTCCACACGTTATTTTTCCTGTCAGGGATACCTCCAATCTCCCAATTACCAAAGTTAGTGCCATGTTTTTATTCATGAATCTCCATTGCCCCCATACCCCAAAATTATTAGGTCCTTTGCAAGGACCTAATTTTTCAGATTTCAACTCCCTCCCCATTCCTGTCACCACCCATCTTACCTCCCTTGTGAACTCATCCTGTCTCTTCAGTAGTTAGATTATGTATTTTGGAATAATACAGAAAAGAATTAAGAACATAAGAAAATATTATTATGTTCAGAAAATATTTTTAAATCATTATAGGTATAACTAGGTATGAGAAATATAAGGTACTATGCAAAATACTTCCATGTATAATACTTTGATATAAATGTTCTCAACAGGCAATGAACACCAGGGAAAGTGGCAAAGCTTCATCCAGTTTAGGTCTTCAGGATTTTGATTTGCTCCGGGTAATAGGAAGAGGAAGTTATGCCAAAGTACTGTTGGTTCGATTAAAAAAAACAGATCGTATTTATGCAATGAAAGTTGTGAAAAAAGAGCTCGTCAATGATGATGAGGTAAGCACAGTGATGTTTTACTACTTCTAAACTCTTATACTGCTTAAGAATACTGTTTCAGGGCAAAACTCAATGTTTGTAATTTTATTATTTCAGTCTACTTTTCCTAAATATATGCTTCAAATAGACTATATGAGATATTTAAAATAATTATTATTGGATTTAAAAAAAAATCATTAGCTGGGTGTGATGGTGTGCACCTTTAGTCTCAGCTACTTGGAAGGCTGAGGCGGGACGATCCCTTGAGCCCAGGAGTTCCAGGTTGCAGTGAGCTATGATCACACCACTGCACTGCAGCTTGGGTGACAGAGCAAGACCCAATCTCAAATAAATAAATAAATAAATAGATAAACAAAAATAAAAATAAAACCATATTACTATCAGGGGAGATACTTGAGCTTTGTAAAAGCTTTCTAGACTATTTCATAACATTGACAGATTTACTAGGTGGCATTTTTCTCTTTGTATATAAATTGTTTTATGATTATCAATGGTTTTGATATTTAACTTAGTTAAAAATTGCATTTGTGATAATTGCTAAGAGCAAGTTTATCAGTTTTGATGATATCATTTTATTTGACGTAGATGTCTTTCATATTTTAAAATAGGATATTGATTGGGTACAGACCGAGAAGCATGTGTTTGAGCAGGCATCCAATCATCCTTTTCTTGTTGGGCTGCATTCTTGCTTCCAGACAGAAAGCAGGTAAGATTGAAAGATAGTGGAATGATTACTGGGCTTCATACATTTGGGTAATTTACACAATAAGAACCATTCTGCATAACTCATGAAGTAAAAGTCGTGGAGAAAGACGCAACGGTACTGTGTTTACAACTTCCTACTCCTCATACTGTAGTCAGTGATACCAGTTTGACATTGGATCAGCATTTGGGAATGACCTGCTTTAGGCAAAAAAAGAAAAAGCCAGGTCATAATTATGGCAGTAGAAATGCAACCTCTTAAATTTCCCCAGGATTCTAGTTTTATGACTTTAAAGTTTCGTAGACCTTAACTGGGAGGGGAATACTGTTGAAAATGACTTATCCATCAAATACTAAAATTGGGATAGAAGTGAGTGGCTCTGATTTGCAAGTGGTAATACTTTACAACAGAAGTAGCAGGTTACAGAATTATTATGCCAATTTACTTTCTTATATCTACCATACTCTAAATACCCTTTGTTTTCACCAAATTCTTTTTTTTTTTTTATTTCAAGAAAATACGAAAGTATGAACATTTTTTAAAGGCTAAATCGTAGAGAATGCTATGTTGTAACTGGTTTCTGAATTGTTTAAATTGCAAAGTTACACTACCTTATTTTGGATCTTGATTTCATGGGTTCTCTCGTGTGTTTTAGATTGTTCTTTGTTATAGAATATGTAAATGGAGGAGATCTAATGTTTCATATGCAACGACAAAGAAAACTTCCTGAAGAACATGCAAGGTAAGTTTCTTGTTTATTGTTTGTTTGTGATTAGTTTTTTTTCAGAACTATGTGAGTTTTTGTGTATAGTAATTGAAAATAGTAGATGAATAATTTATTTTGATACTAGTTAATTTCTTGTAAGTCATGTAGAGGCTAAGCTAAAAGTTATAACATGTGTATTATAATTGTAGTATATATATTATATAGTTCTTATGCTTCCTAAGAAATTGAAAAGTGTAAACAGTATTAAAGGGAAAAACTTTAATCTACTAAAACCAATTCTCAAATATTTTGTCTGTTCAGCATCAGCTATTTAAATAATTGATAAACCTTTATTTATAAATCTTTATTAATATAAATTTATAAATTTATATAAATTTATAAACCTTTATTAATCTTATCATGTTTACAGTGACTCCTTTGACAGTTTTTCATTAGAAGAGTGTTATTAAAATATACTTGAAAGTAATAAAACAATTCCTCATAAACTAGTATGTAATTCTGACTATTTTTCTTGTAATTTCAATTTCTGAATTGTTCTGCCTTTACCTTTTTTCCCCTCTAATTCTGTAAGTGTTGATGAATAAGAGAAAGGAGTGTTGAAAACTAATTTTGTACCCTTAATTTGATATACAAGATTGTAAATTGTTTATATGTTTATAGGAGATAGATGAGAAGGGATCATGACCTTAAATAGTTTTATTTTGCTTTTTTATTCATAATCAGCAGTAATTGTCTCCCTTTCCTACTTAACAAGAGTAATGCCAAAATGAAGCATATGAGTTTATATATGTATGTAATTATTAAGTGATAAACAAAGGTTAGAGATTTCATTTTTAAAAATAACTTATTTAGTAGAAATTTTACTAGTTCATTATTTCTTGTCAAAAAGTGATAATATCCTTTAATTTCATAAGAAGGTATAAAATTGTACTCATCTAATCTTGGGGCCAAGCTGTTCTTTTAAGGTATTATGTATTTATGTTCATTGTGTATTTAGGCTTTATCAGTAGTCGCCCTTCTAGCAAAGCCACAGATGATATATTGAATCGTGAACATATTTGTTCCTTGTTTGTTCAGTTGGACTTGGGGAAACTAGTCTGGTTTTTACTGTATTAAAGTGACAGTTCTGGTTCAAACCATCTTTGCTTTTCTAAGAACTGAAGCACAGAATAAGGGCTCAAGTTCCCTAATTATAGAATTAAGTAGCTAGAAACATGATCATGATGATGTGCCAGCCAAGCAGCCATAAAGCTGCTTGGATGTTAACATTTTTATTTTTTGGTCCAAAAGTGCTGGTTATCACCAGCGAGTTGGTAGCAGTTTTTTTTTTTTTTTTTTGAGACAGAGTTTCACTTTATTGCCCAGGCCAGAGTGAGTGCCATGGCGTCAGCCTAGCTCACAGCAACTTCAAACTCCTGGGCTCAAGCAATCCTGCTGCCTCAGCCTCCCAAGTAGCTGGGACTACAGGCATGTGCCACCATGCCTGGCTAATTTTTTCTATATATTTTAGTTGACCAATTAATTTCTTTCTATTTATAGTAGAGATGGGGTCTCGCTCTTGCTCAGGCTGGTCTCGAACTCCTGAGCTCAAACGATCCCCCACCTCGGCCTCACAGAGAGCTAGGATTACAGGCTTGAGCCACCGCGCCAGGCCGGTAGCAGTTTTTAAAAATACCTTCTTTAATATTAAATTTTATGGTTGTAGAATAGTTTCTTTTAATTCCTTTTCTAAAACCTTCATGT
>VSMD01073462.1:0-22918 GCA_008750895.1 Mirza zaza
GAGACAGAGTCTCACTTTATTGCCCAGGCTAGAGTGAGTGCCGTGGCGTCAGCCTAGCTCACAGCAACCTCAAACTCCTGGGCTCAAGCAATCCTGCTGCCTCAGCCTCCCAAGTAGCTGGGACTACAGGCATGCGCCACCATGCCCGGCTAATTTTTTTTTTTTCTATATATATTAGTTGGCCAATTAATTTGTTTCTATTTCTAGTAGAGATGGGGTCTCGCTCTTGCTCAGGCTGGTCTCGAACTCCTGAGCTCAAATGATCCGTCCACCTCGGCCTCCCAGAGAGCTAGGATTACAGGCTTGAGCCACCGCGCCTGGCCTGTGTTTTCTTAAATACATTGATGTCAGGTATATTAACCTTGGTTGCCTTCCAGACTGAATTTTTGGGGTTATTACTTCACCACTGAGATTTATTCCCTTTCATCTTTTATTCCTAATAGGCACATACAATACTCAGGTTCCTTTCTTGTCTTCCCAGGTAATGATCAGCTCCATTCTAAAATACTCTGCCTCTCATAGGAGTTGGGAAAAGTAGTTTTCAAAGGAACCAAGAAAACATGATTGAGTAAAATAGATACTAAAATTTTATAGAGAAAATTACTCATGAAACTAATGGAATCAGATACTGTTGAGAAGAAAGTGGGATAACTAAAGTAGAAGTAGTGGAAGGAATTCCCAAAAGATTTCAGGAAGGGATATTGTGGCAAAAGCATAGTAACTGAACTCGTGGTTTCAAATGTCCATTCTAGGGAGATATATGTAACACTGTAACTATCACTAAAATTTGCTGAGATAGGCTCATTATTGGAACGGAAATATATGTCTTTGCTCAGAGTAATCTAATGTTGTCATGTATTGCTTAACTATAGGGATGTATTCTGAGAAACGTTAAGTAATTTCATGCTTGTGTGAACACCGTAGAGTTACTTACACAAACCTAGATGGTATAGCTTCCTACATGCCTAAGCTATATGGCAGGAGTCCCCAACCTATAGCGAGTTGTATAATTATTAAATTATATATTACAATGTAACAACAATAGAAATAAAGTACACAATACATGTAATGTGCTTGAATCATCCCAAAACCTTCCCCCCTTAACCAGTCTGTGGGAAAAATTGTCTTCCATGAAAATGATCCCTGGTGCCAAAAAGGTTGGGGACCACTACTATATGGTAGAGCCTATTGCTCCTAGGCTACAAACCTGTACAGCATGTTAATGTACTGAATACTGTAGGCAGCGGTAACACAATGGCAAGTGTTTTTGTATTTAAATAGAAAAGGTACAGTAAAATTACAGTATGAAAGATTGCATAGGGCACTTCCCATGTATGGAGCTTGCAGAACTGGACGTTACACTGGGTGAGTCAGTGAGTGCTGAGTGAATGTTAAGGCCTAGGACATTACTACACTGCTGTGGACTTTATAAACATTGTACACGTAGGCTATACCACATTTATTAAAAATACTTTTCTTTCATCAATAATAAATTAACCTTAGCTTTCTATAAGTTTTTTACTTTATAAACTTAATTTTTAACTCTTTGAGTCAAGAGTCAAAAACCTTTTCGACTTGCGATAATAGCTTAAACACAGCTCTACAAAAGTATCTTTTTAATTTGCATCCTATGGTATAAGCTTTCTTCTGTTTTTAAACTTAAATTTTCTTTTTTTACATTTTAAACTTTTTTGATAAAGGCCAGGATGATAGGAATTTTTCAGCTTCATTATAATCTTATGGGACCATTGTATATGCTGTCCATCATTGACTGAAACATGCAGTGCATGACTGCAAGATTTGAGATGAATAGTGTATGTCAGGAAGCTATATACTTGTTTGGTGTTATGAATAGTGGCATTAGGTTGGACAACACATGTGAGAATAAAAGGAATAAGAAATAGAAGAGATCTGTGATTATGCTACAGAAAATTTGATAAGGAGAATAAGTTCGTTGCTCTCCTAATACAGATTATATAAAAGTGGCACAAAAATAAAATAGAATTATGATGGAGATTTCAGCTATCTTAAAATCTGCTGGAAGGCTCATTCTTTTTTAGGGAGAAGATTGGACTTTTATTTTTTACCATGTAAGTTTCTTGAAAGAAACAAAATGAGAGGAAAGGCTGGGCACGGAGGCTCACGCCTTAATCCTAGCACTCAGGGAGGCCGAGGCGGACAGATCGCTCAAGGTCAGGAGTTCGAAACCAGCCTGAGCAAGAGCGAGACCCCGTCTCTACTAAAAATAGAAAGAAATTAATTGACCAACTAAAAATATATAGAAAAAAAAATAGCCAGGCTTGGTGGCGCATGCGTGTAGTCCCAGCTATTCGGGAGGCTGAGGCAGTAGGATTGCTTGAGCCCAGGAATTTGAGGTTGCTGTGAGCTAGGTTGATGCTATGGCACTCTAGCCCGGGCACCAGAGTGAGACTCTGTCTCAAAAAAAAAAAAAAAAAAGATTCCTTTGGTTTGAAATCAATCAGGAGGCAGCAATAGGTGAAGTGGAAGAGATTGAAGTATTGTGGGATAGGAAACTGCTATTTTTGAGATTCTTCCCAAAGAATAAAATGTTGAATGTAATCAAATTGCTATCTTGGGCATTAGGAAAGTGTGTGTGTGGGTGTGTGTGTATTTTTTGAGACAGAATCTCGCTCTGGTGCCCTTTGTAGAGTGCAGTGGCATCATCTTAGCTCACTGCAACCTCAAACTCCTGGGCTGAAGCAATCCTCCTGCCTCAGCCTCCCAAGTATTTAATAGCGGGGACTATAAGTGCACGCTATCATGCCCGACTAATTTTTCTATTTTTAGTAGAGATGGGATCTCGCTCTTGCCCAGGCTGGTCTCAAACTCCTGAGCTCAAGCAATCCTCCTGCTTTGATCTCCCCAAAAGTGCTAGGATTGCAGGTGTGAGCTACTGTGCCCAGCCAGGAAAGTATATTTTGAAAAATGGAGTAGATACACCATATTCGTAAGATTCAGAGTCCCAATTAAAGCTAAGCAAATAAATCAAACTCTATAAAGCCTAAAATATTGGGGAATTAAATTTCAAACTACTTTTTAAATCATATTAAAATACACAATAGTGTAAAATTTATTATCTTAACCCTTTTTTTGTTGTTGTTTTTTTAGAGACAGGGTCTTGCTCTGTCACTCAGCTAGAGTGCGTGATCATAGCTCACTGCAGCCTCCAACTCCTGGGCTCCAGTGATTCTCCCAAGTATCCAGGATTATAGGTGCATGCCACCATGCCCAGCTAATTTTTCTTATTCATTCATTTATTTTTTTGTACAGAGTTCTCACTATTTTGCCCAGGCTGGTCTTGAACTCTCAGCCTTAAGCGATCCTTCCACTTTAGCCTCCCAAAGTACTAGGATTACAAGTGTGAGCCACTGTGCTCAGCCACTCCTTGTGTTTCATTTGTTGAACAAACCAACTTGTTTGTCCCATGGAGTTTCCCACTGTCTGGATAATGACCCGAACATGTCATTGAACACATCCCTCTGCCTTCTGTGGAGCAGGAGTTGGATCTAGTTGTCATTCCTGAGACAGGAGTCATACAGGTATGGTATCAGTTATAAACTATGTGCTGATGACTCCTAAATACATATTTCTGGTGCAAACATGTCTTTTGAACTGTACACCCACATCCATCATCATATTCTGTAGGCATCATATTCTACAGAAAAGTATAGATGATACTTTTCTCTTGGGCTCCTTTGAAGACCTCCTCTTTATTTTTAGTTTTCTGTGTTTTCATTACAGTTAAATGTTTTATTTATTGTTCATCATATATGTTGCCTCCTGTATCTGTGGGTCTTTTTTTCTCCCTTCCTGAGGGGAGAATGATGCCCATGTTGCCAGTTTCTTTATTTTTTCTCTGTCACTTTTCTCCCCCTCCCTTCTGTTCCCCTTCCTTCCCACCCCTTTCATTAAAAGACGGAATAGACAAGTCATGTAATGAGAACTAACTGGAGTCAAACCAGATTTTAAAAATATTAGATTATCAAAATATAGTTAGACAGCAGAGTAAAATCAAATTTTGAAAGTATGATATATAAACATATTAAGTTCTTCTCTTCACCAAAATATGAAGACTGAATTGGTCAGAAGCATTAGCCTAGTGAATATCTACATGTAGTTTACAAAGGAATCCTTCAAAAGAATTTTATTAAGTTCTTGTCAATGTTGTATTTTTCTTCCTAGATCTCATATTTTGGATTCTGGCTATATTATAACGAATGATACTTTGGCATCAGATGTCATTGGTCGAAGAGTTGAAGTTAATGGAGAATATGCAACTGTGCGTTTTTCTGGCATCGTCCCTCCTGTGGCAGGTACATTGTGATTGTGTGTGTATTTGTGTATTTGCTACTGTTTCTGTGTAGGATTCTCAGTTGTCCTTTATAACACCAATTTTGAGGAAATTAGCAACTAATTTATAGATACATCCTGTATGCAATTGTTTTATTTGGGTGACAATGTCCTGTGGTATCAATGATTTTGTTTAGTTATATCCTATTTAATTATTTAGTGTTTCTATCATACATAAAATCAACCTTAAAATGTTTTCTGATGGATCTGGCTCCATGGCTCATGCCTGTAATCCTAGCACTCTCAAAGGCCAAAGTGGGAGAGTCGTTTGAGGTCAGGTGTTCAAGCCCAGCTTGAGCAAGAACAGAATCTCTACTACAAAAAGCAAAAATTAGCTGGGCATGGAGGCGAATGCCTATAGTCCCAGCTACTCAGGAGGCTAATGCAAGAGGATCGCTTAAGCCCAAGAGTGTAAGGTTGTGTTGAGCTATGATCACACCACTGCACTCTAGCCAGCGAGACAGAGTGAGACTCTGTCTCAAAAAAAAAACAATATTTTTTTCTGATGAAACTTTAAGCAACCAAAAGTTTTTAAATTCTCATAATCCTCAATTCAGAAACTAATTTTTTCAAAATTTCTTTTCTCATTATTCTCATCCCTGCATGTATGTATGTATGTATGTATGTATTTATTTATTTATTTTTTTTTGAGACAGAGTCTCACTTTATTGCCCAGGCTAGAATGAGTGCTGTGGCATCAGCCTAGCTCACAGCAACCTCAAACTCCTGGGCTCAAGCAATCCTGCTGCCTCAGCCTCCCAAGTAGCTGGGACTACAGGCATGTGCCACCATGCCCAGCTAATTTTTTCTATATATATGAGTTGGCCAATTAATTTGTTTCTATTTCTAGTAGAGATGGGGTCTCGCTCTTGCTCAGGCTGGTCTCGAACTCCTGAGCTCAAATGATCCGCCCACCTCGGCCTCCCAGAGAGCTAGGATTACAGGCTTGAGCCACCGCGCCCGGCCGTGTATTTATTTATTTATTTTTGAGACAGGGTCTCGCTTTGTTGCCCAGGCTAGAGTGAGTGCCGTGGCATCAGCCTAGCTCACAGCAACCTCAACCTCCTGGGCTCAAGCAATACTCCTGCCTCAGCCTCCCGAGTAGCTGGGACTACAGGCATGTGCCACCATGCCCGGCTGATTTTTTCTATATATATTAGTTGGCCAATTAATTTATTTCTATTTATAGTAGAGATGGGATCTTGCTCTTGCTCAGGCTGGTTTCGAACTCCTGACCTCGAGGAATCCACCCACCTCGGCCTCCCAGAGTGCTAGGATTACAGGCGTGAGCCACCGCACCCGGCCATATTTATTTATTTTTTAAATATGAATATGTTTTAAAATTTATTTTGGATTTACATGATAATCTCTAAGAAAAAATATCTATTTGTGGTTTTTATGATACTGTTCTCAGAAATGCTTTTTTACATAATAACAACTGTCCTGCTGAGAAGTCATATCCTCTTTTATGTAACTAGTTAAAATAAGCACTTACAATCTTAGTGACAGCCTCTGTACTTCTATTTTGGTGTATAATATTCCCTGCATATATGTATTTAATACAGGGTAAATTGATATACATACAATTTTTTGTTACCTTTTTTCACTTATTTGGTATATACTGATCTATGTTTCTACAGCATTATTTAACTTGTATTTCTTAATGGTTGCATTTAGTATAGTATATAGTTGCTTTGGGAAAAATTCCAGGATGGTATAGAAAACCTGCCCTCCAAACTGAGATGATGTCAAGAGACCAAAGAATGATTGGGACAAGTCCAGCTTTCCAAGTTAAATGAGTTTATTATATTAGCGACAGCACAGGACTTCTTTGGGGAGTAAAAGCTGCACTGTCTGCCTGTTGTGGCGCCTTAAAATTCTTTTTAGCAAATGATGTGGAGTCTTCTCCGACATCATTGCATGTACACAGGCTAAACCTATTAAATGTGCAATATATCCACCATGTGTCTTTATGTGACCCATGTTATGTTAATGGTATTTTCCTCTCAGTGGGGATTTTAATAGTAAAATGTGCTAAAGGGTACTATAGGACAGCAAAAGTGGTTACAAGCAGTCTCAACCAGTACAAGGACTTGGTTTACAGATGCCCTCAGGGTCTTGTGGGTTTGGGGTTTTTCTTTTGTTGTCCTTGTTATTTTCTGGCTTTATCTTAAGCCATTGCTTTTGGTTTTTTATTAACTCTTAGATGTCTTCTTTCCCTGGTAAGGAACCTCTTTCTTTTTCCTCAGTTTGTTTAATCATTCCCCATTTTTTAACATTAATTTCTGGTTTTTTACTTTTGTAAGTAACAGTGAGGTAGACTTAGTCATATGTTTTAATCAATCAACAAACATTTGAACATCTTTTATATATTAGGAACTGGCCTGAAGATGTATGGGGGGGCTCAGTTATAAACTTAGACCAGAGGTTCTCAAAGTGTTGTTCTTGACATATCATCTGGTTACTTGTTAGAAATGCAAATTCTTGGCCAGGCGCAGTGGCTCATGCCTGTAATCCTAGCACTCTGGGAGTCTGAGGCTGGCGGATTGCTCAAGGTCAGGAGTTCGAAACTAGCCTCAGCAAGAGTGAGACCCCATCTCTCCTAAAAATAGAAATAAATTAATTGGCCAACTAAAAATATATAGAAAAAATTAGCCCAGCATGGTGGCGCATGTCTGTAGTCGCAGCCACTTGGGAGGCTGAGGTAGCAGGATCGCTTGAGCCCAGGAGTTTGAGGTTGCTGTGAGCTAGGCTGACGCCATGGCACTCACTCTAGCCAGGGCAACAGAGTGAGACTCTGTCTCAAAAAAAAAAAGAAATGCAAATTCTTGGGCTTCATCCTAGATCTACTGAATCAGAAATTCTGGGGGTAGTGTCCAGCAATTTGTGGGTTTTAAAAACAGTTTTACTTTTTATTTATTATGGGTATGTAATAGTTACATATTTATAGGACACGTGATTTTTTGATATAGGCATATAATGTGAATTATCAAATCAGGGTAATCACCTCAGGCATTTATCATTTCTTTGTGTTAGGAACATTTCATTTGCACTCTTTTAGGTACTTTTCCTAACTTGTTGATTAGTCACTTTGTTGTGCTATCGAATATTATTCATTCTATTCAACTATATTTTTGCACCCATTAGCCATCTCCATTTTATCCTCCCCTCCCCACTACCCTTGCCAGTCTCTGCTAATCATCATTCTCCTCTCTATCTCCATGAAATAATTGTTTTTAATATTTAGCTCCGTCATATAAGTGAGAACATGGGAGATTTGTCTCTCTGTGCTTGCCTTATTTTACTTAAGTTTCTCCAATTCCATCTGTGTTGTTGCAAATGGCAGGATTTCATCCATTTTTATGGCTATATCATATTTCATTGTGTATATGTACCCCAATTCTTTATCCATTCATCCATTGATGGACACTTAAGTTGATTCTAATTATTGGCTATTGTGAATAGTACTGCAGTAAACATGGGAGTACAGGTATTTTTTCTGTATACTGAATTCCTCTCCTTTGGATATATACCTAGCTAGCAATGGGATTGCTGGGTCATACAGTAGTTTTCTTTTTAGTTTTTTGAGGAACATCCTTACTGTTCTCCATGGTGGTTGCACTAATTTACCTTCCTACCAGCAGTGTACCAAGGGTTCCACATCCTCACCAGTATTCGTTATTGCCTGTCTTTTTGATAAAAACCGTTTTAACTGGGGTGAGATAATCTCATTGATTTGCATTTCTCTGGTGACTAATGATGTTGAGCATTTTTTCATACACCTGTTGACCATTTGTGTATCTTCTTTTGAGAAATGTCTATTCCAGATCTTTTGCCCATTTTTAATTTGATTATTTGATTTTTCCCCCTATGAAGTTGTTGGAGCTTCTTATATACTCTAATTATTAATCCTTTGTCAGGTGGGTAGTTTGCAAATATTTTCTTCCATTCTGTGGGTGATCTTTTCACTTTGTTGATTGTTTCCTTTGCTCTGCAGAAGCTTTTTAGCTTGACACGATTCCATTTGTCTAGTTTTGCTTTGGTTACCTGTGCTTTGGGGTATTACTCAAGAAGTCATTGCCCAGACAAATGTCCTGAAGCATTTCCCCAGTGTTTTCTTTTAGTAGTTTCATATCTTAGATTTAAGTCTTTAATCCATTTTGACTTGATTTTTGTATATGGTGAGAAATAATGTTTCATTCTAGTTTCATTCTTCTGCATATGGATATCCAGTTTTTCTAGCACCATTTATTGAAGAGACTTTCCTTTCTCTGCAATATTACTTGGCAACTTTGTCAAAGATAAATTCACTATAGATGTGTGGATTTATTTCTGGGCTCTATAATTTGTTCTGTCAGTCTGTGTCTATTCTTATGCCAGGTACAACAGCAATTTGTGTTTTTTTTCCTTGTGTTTTTTTTTTTTTTTTTAGCATATCACATCACCCAAAAGCAGTTTGTGTCTTAAAAATAGAATCCCCCTCTAGGGGATTCTATTGTACACTAAGGTTTCATGAGAACCATTGAACTAGATAGATGTGGACTCTGCCTTCATGGAGGTTAATATTTACTGTGGTAGTCCTTAAACGGATATTTAATATGGAAAGGTACCCCACCCCACCCCTCGACTGAGATTATTTGTAAGTGGGAAGAGAAAGTAACATTTAAAGAGTAATTACTGTGTGCCGGGTAGTCTCCTGAATGTTCTCAACTGAATTTTACAGCAATAACTCTATATGTTTCTAGTCTCATGTTTATAGATGAAGAGACCAAGTCTCAAATCTTTCATATAGAAGAGCTGGGATTTGAATCTGTGCTTCGAAACCCATGTGCTTTCTGTTCTGTTGTTTCTCAAGAATGTAAATTTTCTCAGGTTCTTGATATATATTGTCAAATTGCTATCTGCAAGTATTGGATCAATGTCCAATACTTGGAAATTTCTAATACCCGAGTTCTCTGGGAAGCAGTCTGATGTAGAGATTTACATTCAGAAAATTATTAGGATGTACTCTGGGACCAATACTCATGGAAGGCAAGGGAAGCAAGCAGGATTGGGCAGAGGGAGAAGTTGGGCTTGTGATGCAGTCTCAGCAAATGTTTCAGCTGTCCCCTTGGGGTGCTCTGAAGGTGAGATGGCCCTTCTGAGTCTTTCCTAGTTGAGATGAGGGGCTGGATCTTCTACTTTTGTGATGATCTGTTGCTTGCTCTAAGAAAGGAGAGTGCCCTTGGGAAGGTGCTTTCTTTAGTGGACAATTCCATAAGACAGCAGACAGTTGAGGGCTATCTGCCAAAACCCAGTGCTCACATCACCTCCGGGAATAAGTTCCAATTCCTGAAGGCAGAGTGGTATATCAACAGTACAGTAATACAGATGGAAACTGTTTAATAGTAGCTTAGCAAATATGAAATGGTATGTATTATTTTAGTTTTCCTTTATTTTTTTTTCTTTAGTTTTCTTTTATTAAATTGCCTGTGGATGTGTTACTTTCCCTATGCGTCTTTTATCAGGCAAATGCTTTTTTTCCTTTATAAAAATTGTAATTCTGCAAAGAAGGAGCTACTCATGCCTTCTTAATTATCTCATTGCATGGAGCATTCTCTCCATTACTTTAGCTCAATTGATGCTAGTTTTGGATTTCTTTTAGAGATCAGCTGGTGAAATTGGTACAAAGATGCAGAGAAATTGAACACAGATTTAGTAATTACTCCTGGGATTACTTCATTGGATGTTGCTGTAGGGCTGTTATGGCAACTAAATGAGTTAAGGTGTTTATAGCACTTAGGCCAGTTACTGGTGCATATTGTTGTAAATAAACATTTTTTAAAAATTACTTAAGAAATGTAACTGTCCTAATGTTTTGCAAATGGTTTCTTGTGGTCAGAGTTATAATTTCTTAAATTGGAATAGCATTATGCACAGATTCAAAAAAGTGTTATATCTTAAAACTGTTTAGATTGAAGTAAAGATGGTATGCTGTGGTGGGCAGAATAATGATCCCCCAAAGATGCCACTAGAACCTATGATTAGGTTAGGTTACGTGGCAAAGGGGAATTTAAGGTTGCAGGTGGAATTAAAGTTGATAATCAGCTGAGGAGAGTATCCTGGTTTATCCAGGTGGGCCCAATGTACTCACAGGAACCAAGAGCAGAAACAGGAGGCAGAAGAGTCAATGTCAGAGTGAAGTGAAGTGAGAATGTTTCAACTGGCCACCGTTGCCTTTGAGTATGGAAGCGGGTCATGAGCCGAGGGATGTGTGCAGCTTCTAGAAACTGGAAAAGCTTTTCTGATGTGATAAGGAAGCTAACACATGTGTAAGGTTCATCTTACATTTCTTTCTTGCCCTTTTTTTTAAAAAAAATCTTTTTAATGGCACATACCATTTGGAGGCCACAGTGTAGGCCAGGGGTCCTCAAACTTTTTAAACAGGGGGCCAGTTCACTGTCCCTCAGACCATTGGAGAGCTGGACTGTAGTTTAAATAAAACTATGAACAAATTCCTATGCACACTGCACATATCTTATTTTGAAGTAAAAAAACAAATGGGCAAAAATACCCGCATGTGGCCCGTGGGCCGTAGTTTGAGGACGCCTGGTCTAGGCTCTAGGTGTGCTCACTGCTGCTGGGTTGCTCCTTGTTTCTAAGCCTTTTTAGTGGACAGAGGTATATCTGTAGGATTAATTACTGGAAGTAGAATAGATTTAAGGAGGGTATGTGTATTTTTGTATAGAAAAGTAGAGAATAGTATAATGAACACCGTATATACTTGTCTTGTGAATTTAACAGTTAACATTTTGCCATATTTGCATCCTCTTTTGCTTAAGCTTTTTTTTTTTTTTTTTTTGAGACAGTGTCTCACTTTGTTGCCCAGGCTAGAGTGAGTGCCGTGGCATCAGCCTAGCTCACAGCAACCTCAAACTCCTGGGCTCAAACAATCTTACTGCCTCAGCCTCCCGAGTAGCTGGGACTACAGGCATGTGCCACCGTGCCCAGCTAATTTTTTCTATATATTAGTTGGCCAATTAATTTCTTTCTATTTATAGTAGAGACGGGGTCTCGCTCTTGTTCAGGCTGGTTTTGAACTCCTGACCTTGAGCAATCCTCCTGCCTCAGCCTCCCAGAGTGCTAGGATTACAGGCGTGAGCCACCGTGCCCGGCCTACTTAAGCATTTTAAATTGTCCACATAGCAGATGTACTTCACTACACATCTCTAAAAAATAAATCATTTTATTATAAAACATTATGTACATTTTAAACTTAAATTGTGATTCATATTGTCAAGTTGGTTAACAGTTTGTTTATTTATTTGAGACAGAGTCTTGCTGTGTTGCCCCAGCTAGAGTGCAGTGGCGTCATCACAGCTCACTGCAAGCTCAAACTCCTGGGCTCAAGTGATCCTCCTGCCTTAGCTTCTTGAGTAGCTGGGACTACAGGCATGTGCCACCATGCCCGGCTAATTTTTTCTATTTTTAGTAGAGCTGGGTCTTGCTTTTGCTCAGGCTGGTCTCAAATGCCTGACCTCAAACGATCCTCTCGTTTCGGCTTCCCAGAGTGCTGCGATTACAGGCATGAGCCACCCCCACCAACCAACAAAGTTCTTTTAAATCAGTAAACCCAGATTGTTGAAAGACGTTAATTAACCTCCTCCTTTTGGTTTAGTCCTTGAGGACTAGTCCCAAAGTGGAGTGTGTCCATTCTTTAAAATGGGTAGTTACATGGTCCTTTCAAATTTTAGGTCTTTTAATCTGCTATTTATTCCATCAAAATGCTGCACTAACTTTTTTTTTTATTTTAGCGTATTATGGGGGTACAAGTGTTAAGGTTACATATATTGCCCATGCCCCCCTCACCCCACGAGTAAGAGCTTCAAGCGTGTCCATCCCCCAAACATTGCACATCTTACTCGTTGTGGTTGTATATACCCATCCCTTCCTCCCCTCTCCCACCCTCCGATAAATGTTACTCCTATATGTCCACTTAGATGTTGATCCATTAATACCAATTTGCTGGTGAGTACATGTGGTGCTGGTTTTTCCATTCTTGGGATACTTCACTTAGTAGAATGGGTTCCAGCTGTATCCAGGAATATACAAGAGGTGCTATATCACCATTGTTTCTTAAAGCTGAATAGTATTCCATGGTATACATATACCACATTTTATTAAGCCACTTTTGAATTGATGGGCACTTGGGTTGTTTCCACAGCTTTGCAATTGTGAATTGTGCTGCTATAAGTATTCGAGTGCATGTGTCTTTTTCATAAAGTGACTTTTGATCTTTTGGGTAGATGCCCAGTAGTGGAATTGCTGGATCAAATGGTAAATCTATTTGTATTGCTTTAAGGTATCTCTATATTGCTTTCCACAGAGGTTGAACTAGTTTGCAGTCCCACCAGCAGTGTAGGAGTGTTCCTCTCTCTCTGCATCCACGCCAGCATTTGTTGTTTGGGGACTTTTTGATAAAGACCATTCTCACTGGAGTTAAGTGATATCTCATTGTGGTTTTGATTTGCATTTCCCTGATGATTAGAGATGTTGAGCATTTTTTCATATGTTCGTTGGCCATTATTCTGTCTTCTTTTGAGAAGTTTCTGTTCATATCCTTTGCCCATTTTTTGATAGGGTTGTTTGATTTTTTCTTGCTGATTTTCCTGAGTTCTAAATAGATTCTAGTTAGTTATCAGCCCTTTATCAGATGTGTAGCTGCTGCACTAACTTTTTTCTTTTTTTTTTTTTTTTTGAGACAGAGTCTCACTTTGTTGCCCAGGCTAGAGTGAGTGCCATGGCATCAGCCTAGCTCACAGCAACCTCAAACTCCTGGGCTCAAGCAATCCTCCTGCCTCAGCCTCCTGAGTAGCNTTTGAGACAGAGTCTCACTTTGTTGCCCAGGCTAGAGTGAGTGCCATGGCATCAGCCTAGCTCACAGCAACCTCAAACTCCTGGGCTCAAGCAATCCTCCTGCCTCAGCCTCCTGAGTAGCTGGGACTACAGGCATATGCCACCATGCCCGGCTAATTATTTATATATATATTAGTTGGCCAATTAATTTCTTTCTATTTTTTTTTATAGTAGAGACGGGGTCTTGCTCAGGCTGGTTTTGAACTCCTGACCTTGAGCAATCCGCCCGACTCGGCCTCCCAGAGTGCTAGGATTACAGGCGTGAGCCACCGCGCCCGGCCTTAACTTTTTTCTTGATTAATTTTAGATATGAATTTTAGTATCCCATGTATAGAAAATCTATCTAATTTTTATACTACCATTTTCTGTTGTTACACTATTTTTCTCAAAGTGAAATGTTATCATTTTAAGACTTTTGTAGTATTTATTTACCTACTATAGGCTTTTGACATTATGAGCTGAGGTATAATGCTGAAGATATTTTCAAAAATAACATTTTTTTTTTAAAATATGGAACAGTTCACAAATTTGTGTCATCCTTGCGCAGGGACCATGCTAATCTTCTCTGTCTCTCTCCAATTTTAGTATATGTGGTGCCTAAGCGAGCACCAAAAATAACAATTTATTGTAGTTCATTGTTTTTATTTTGTTGCTGCTGCTGTTCCAGAGTTTTTAATATTCTTTATTCTCATAGCCTGTATTGAAATAATACTACCTAGGAAATCAGAGGTGACATAAATGATTTGGTAGCAAATCCCTACATAAAGTATGTATAGCAATGCTGTTCTTTTAGCAGTGTGATACAGCTTTCAGATGAATCATGCCTTTATTCTGTACCAGAGCAAATAGATGGAGGGGTGTGTGTGTGTGTGTGTGTGTATTTAAATATGGCGATGACACATGTTTTCATATTCTAGAAGTAGGTGAAGGAAACACCTAAACTTATTGACTGACTGTTGTCTAGAGGAACATCTAAAGATTGTGTCAAAGCAAAGTCCTTGTCTTTGACAGACAAATGATGATATTTTGAAAAATTGTAAATAGTATAATTAAGTAGGTAATTTATTTATTTCATTTAATTATTTCATGATGCATGTGTTATCTTATTACTGGAATGTACTCCTGCTTAAAATTTGTAGCAGAAAGGCCGGGCGCGGTGGCTCAAGCCTGTAATCCTAGCTCTCTGGGAGGCCGAGGTGGGAGGATCGTTTGAGCTCAGGAGTTTGAGACCAGCCTGAGCAAGAGAGAGACCCCATCTCTACTATAAATAGAAAAGAAATTAATTGGCCAACTAATATATATATAGAAAAAAATTAGCCGGGCATGGTGGCGCATGCCTGTAGTCCCAGCTACTTGGGAGGCTGAGGCAGCAGGATTGCTTGAGCCCAGGAGTTTGAGGTTGCTGTGAGCTAGGCTGATGCCATGGCACTCACTCTAGCCTGGGCAATGAAGTGAGACTCTGTCTCAAAAAAAAAAAAAATTTGTAGCAGATTTTATTATAGGCATTTGGTAATTTCTAATTAATTTGTATTCTAAAATGTTCTAAGTCCAAGGTCAACTCTTTTATACTTTATAGATGCAAAAAAAAAATTGGTGTTCAAGTGTATACTTGTTTGAGACTTTGAACAGATATGGGGTTGCTTCCTGATGTTAGAATAGAAGAGTAGGAGATAGGGCTGAGACCAGATGCAAAGGCTTGAGGATTGGGTGCACGTGTTGGAGTTAAATAACCTTCAGGCAGAAGCTAACTAGGGGGACTGATAACCACAGGCAGCACCTGCTTGTCAGCTGTCTCTGCCACCTTACGTGAACTTTGACTAATTATAATATCAATTACATTGTGGTTTTAAAATTTGTTAGCCCTTGAAATCACAGTTTTGAGACAACCATATAAAGCATGAAAATGGGCCAGGTGTGGAGGCTCACACCTGTAATCCTAGCACCCTGGGAGGCTGAGGTGGGAGAATCTCTTGATCTCAGGAGTTTGAGACCAGCCTGAGTAAGAGCGAGACCCCATCTCTACTAAAAACAGAAATTAGCTGGGCATGGTTGTGTGCGCCTGTAGTTCCAGCTACTCAGGAGGCTGAGGCAAGAGGATCGCTTGAGCCCAGGAGTTTGAGGCCGCTGAGCGAGGTTGATGCCATGGCACTCCTCTAGCCCAGGTGACAGAGCAAGAGAGACTCTGTCTCAAAAAATAAAGGAAGACAGTGGGAGGCAACACAATTCTAGGAATTATTACCCAATTTCTTCAATCCCTTAACCTTGAATATTCTTCCTCTCAATTAGTAAGACTTCAAAAGATCAAAAACCATTTCCTCCCAGTGCAGCTGCTCTTTTTGAGCCTGCAGGTGCTCTCTTGAGAGCATACTTTCGCTTTCATTAAAAAAACTGTCGCATGCTTAGTTTATGTGGTGTGTCCTGAAATTCTTTTCTCCTGATGATCACCAAGAACCTGGAAAAACCTCCACTTGGAGACCACTAATACTGAGAGAGAATTTCTGCTTCTACAAGTTAGTGGTGGTTCTGTAGCCCACTGTTGTGCCAAAATGAGTGGTCCTTTATGTCAAAAGGGTTATGAGGATTCAGCAAATTAATGTGTATAAAGCACTTAGAACTCTGCCTAAAAACATTTTAAGTGTTAGAGATTATTATTGTTTTTGCTGTTATTATATTGAATTAAAGAAAAATACTCCAGCACTTTGGGAGGCCGAGGCAGGAGGATTACTTGAGCCCAGGAGTTCAAGACCAGCTTGAGCAAGAGAGCACCTTGTTAGCAGGTGAAGAGAAGCAGGGACAGTGGTCGGTCAGGAGACATTCACATAAAGGCCCAGAGTTGGGAGATGGTGCTATAGGATTGAGCAAGGGAGACGCCGTCTCTACTAAAAATAGAAAAATTAACTGGGAGTAGTGGCATGCTTCTGTTGTCCCAGCCACTTGGGAGGCTGAGGCAGGAGGATTGCTTGAGGTCAGGAGTTTGAGGTTGCAGTGAGCTATGATGATACCACTATACTGTAGCCTGGGTAACAGAGTGAGACTGTCTCAAATAAATAAATCAATGAATGAATAAAAAGAAAATGAAAAATAAAAAAGAACTCCTTTTTCAAGACACTTTATTTCCATCTGTAGGAAATCATCATAATATAATGGTTTTTGTTAGATCATTCTGTCAGAAAATTGGTATAATAAATATAGAAATCTATAATGTAAGCCACAGGGCCAGAATATGTGGTCTTTAATTGTCAGATTAAGCCATCATCCTTATCACCCAGTGCCTTGGATCTAAGATCAGCAGTAGAAAATACCTGTTCTTGAGTTTGTTATAAGTGATTTCACTTGGAAACTGCTGTCATTTCATTGTGGTTGGAATTAGCTTGAGACTTCATATCTGGGAAGTGAAATCTGATCTGGTGTGCCTAGGGTGCTTGTGAGGAATATAAATTCCCAGGTTCGATGCCTGGAGTTAGGGTCCAGGACACCTCATCTTTCACGTGCTTCCTAGCTGATTGTGATGCCCACACTTTGAGAGTGGTTTTTAATCTTTAGGATATGCCAATGTTCCAGTGAAAAGTGAGATCACTAGAAAGCTGAATAAAACCATCGGGGCCCTCTATATACTTCCTTTACAAAACTAAGCTTTCTATCCTGAGGTCCTGCTGAGATGTGAGCTAAGAAATAGCCAATTGAGAAATACCAGTCAATATCTCACTTTTATTGGTGTTATGGAGTATGATGTGTCCTTTATTGTCTTATTCCATGTGTCATATACAAGGACTCCTACAACAGATTATTGTTAGTTTAGGGAAAAGGAAAAAATGTTTTTCTTTTTGAGACAGTCTCGCTTTGTCACACTGGGAAGAGTGCAGTGGCATCATCGTAGCTTACTGCAGCCTCAAACTCATGGGCTCAAGCAATCCTCTTGCCTCCTGAGTAGCTGGGACTACAGGTGTGGGCCACCAGGCCTAGCCAATTTTTCTGTTTTTCGTAGAGACAGGGTCTTGCTCTTGCTAAGGTTGGTCTGGAATTCCTGAGCTCAAGCAATCCTACCACCTCAGCCTCCCAGAGTGCTAGGATTACAGGCGTGAGCAAAAATGTTTTTCTTTTAATGAATTGATATTTTTCTGTCAGTGATCAAAGGACTTGCATCTTATTTTTCTTGCAGATAAGGAAGCTCAGAGCTACATTTTATACTTCACTACCATTTTCTTAATTATTCTCTTCTAATGCATCTTATACTTGCCCTTCTTCTTTTTTTTTTTTTTTTTAGACAGTCTTACTCTGTCGCCTGGGCTAGAGTGCTGTGGCATCAGCCTAGCTCACAGCAACCTCAAACTCTTGGGCTCAAGCAATCCTCCTGCCTCAGCCTCCCGAGTAGCTGGGACTACAGACATGTGCCACTGTGCCCGGCTAATTTTTTCTATATATTTTTAGTTGTCCCGCTAATTTCTTTCTATTTTTTTAGTAGAGGCGGGATCTCACTCTTGCTCAGGATGATCTTGCACTCCTGAGCTCAAACAATCCTCCTGCCTCAGCCTCCCAGAGTAAGTATTATAGGTGTGAGCCACCATGCCTGGCCAACCCCTCTTTTTTTTAAACACAAGGTCTCACTCTGTTGCCCAGCCTAGAGTGCAGTGGCATGATCACAGCTCACTATAAGCTTGGACTCCTGAAGTCAAGCGATCCTCCTGCCTTAGCCTTCGAGTATCTGGGACTACAGGCTTGTGTCACTGTGCCTGGCTTTCTCTCTACTTTTTTTTTGTTGTTGTTAATGGCTTTTGATCTTCCAGTACCCAATGTTCTTTGTCCCTGAAATGGTTTTTTTGTTAATTTTAAGCTATTGGAGATATTTTAGAACATTCTCAAGTTATATTAATAGATTATAAAAGCAAGAGACTCATTGGAGCATTCCTAGCTGGAGATTGCCTAGGGTGGTGCTGAAAAAATCCTGCTTCATAATTTCAAAGAGCCCTAGGTTTTTAAGACTAACCTTGAAATAACATGATTCAGGCTGTTGGAGTATTGAAATTTTGACTTTGGTTTAACTATGAGTTGTTGTCTGATTTGGAGACTCTGAGAAGTTACCTTCTTTGAGAGTAGTATTGTAAAGGTCAATAGAGAGTGAATCAGATTATCAATATCGCTTAATGGAAATGAAGAAAATCTGAATTTCTCAGACTTGCAAGACTTAAATCTAGTTACATGTCTTTAATGAAAGCATTAGTGGCTAAGTGCAGTGGCTCATACCTGTAATCCCAGCACTTTGGGAGCCCAGGAGTTTGAGACCAGCCTGAGCAACATAGACCCCCTTCTCTACAAAAAATAGAAAAATTAGGTGGACAAACTTGTGTGTGCCTGTAGTCCTAGCTACTTGGGAGGCTGAGGCAGGAGGATTACTTAAACTCAGGAATTTGAGGTTGCAGTGAGCTATGATGACGCCACTGTACTCTAGGTTGAGCAATAGCACTCTAGAATGGGTAACAGAGGGAAAACTTGTCTCAAAAACCAAAACCCCCCAAAAGTGTTAGTTATCTTAGGAGATGGTCAGTCCAGGAAGCCAAGGAACAAAAGAATCACCAAAACAGATGTTGATCCTGTCCATCCTTATATCTCTCAGGGAAGAAGCAAAGGAGCTATATCCCTGGCACTTCAATATATGGTGTTCGAAGGGCCAGACCAGCCCTCGTGTGGAGATGGACCCAGGAGTTATGACCAGTGGACTTGAAGTAACTCCTATCCCATTGTTAAGGTCACTGGCTTTGTGAGATAGACGGATGTAGATATCTTTGCCAAATTCCATTAAATATTCCACTTGTTGAATTCTTCCGGTTCAGATTTCATGCCCACCAAGCAATCTTCTGATTATGATGTGGCTTCTTGTGTTAGTCTGCTTACAAGGCTGGATTGCATTGATCATAGGGAATCATTTTTTTAAAAAGGCTTTATTTTTTAGAGCAGTTTTATGTTCACAGCAAAATTCAATGGGCAGAACAAAGAGTTCCCATATTCCTCCTGTCCCCACACAGACACAGCCTCCGCCACTGTCAACGTCTCCCACCAGAGTGGTAATAGATGAATCTACACCGACACATTGCTATCACCCAAAGCCCATAGTTTACATCAGTGCTCACTCTTGGTATTGTATCTTCTTGGGCAGGGACAAATGTTTAATGACATGTATGCATCATACAGAGTTGTTTTACTGCCCTAAAAAATCCTCTATGCTCTCAGCCTATTCACCTCCCCCCACCCCCCAACTCCTGGCAACCACTGATTTTTTTTTTGGTGTGAATGATACTTCAGTCAATTTTGTTTACAATTGAAACTCCTAGGAATTCAAAATTAACACCCTTGCTGTTGAGCTTCTTATAGACACCAGTAAAAGTTTCAACCTGTGTTCCACATTGTTCTGCTGTGCTTTGTCCAAATGAACCTTTATGAACTGGCTGCCATTGAGTGTCACTTGCCTACATTTTCCCTTGGGAAGGACAAGCCCTCAAAGATCGCATCATGCAAGGCTGTCAGAGTGTGGCTTCTGGGATGCTTGTGCTTATTTTTTGTATGTTATTTTCAAGTTGGCTTAGGCAGAATTCTCTGAGCAATAAAGACAATGTGCTTCCCACTGAATGTTTCTCCAATTCACATGTCATCTAGACTTGGATTATCTGGAAAGATTTCAGTTGCGGAACAAGGACAAAGATTATGACAGCTTTCCAACCACTATAAACTTCATTTGCTTTGGCTGCGGTTATATTCAGCTCTTGTAGCTGAGCCTTGAGATCCAAGTTGATCTCCAGCTCTAGAAGAGCCAGACTGAACTCCTCCGGCTTCTCACCATTGAGGTTCACGGTCTTGGCACTCAAACTGAACACGGCCTTCTCCTTGTTGAGTATCAGTTTAGGAAGAGCAAGCACTGTTTTTTTTTTTTTACTATCTCCACAGTATTTTTTTATTTTTTATTTTTTGAGGCAGGGTCTTGCCATGCTGCCCAGGCTCGTCTACAAACTGAGGCGAGCTCAAGTGATCCTCCCACCTCAGTCTCCCAAGTAGCTGGGGCTGCAGGCATGTACCACTGTGTCCGCCTTCTCCATAGTTTTGCCTTTTCCAGAATATTCTATAGTTGGAAACATACAGTATGTGGCTTTTTCAGATTGGCTTCTTTCACTTAGTAATATGCATTTCAGTTTCCTTCTTGTCTTTTCTATTTTTTTTAGAGACAGAATCTTACTCTGTTGCCCAGGCTGAAGTGGCCTGATCATAGCTCACTGTAACCTCGGACACCTGAGCTCAGGCAGTACTCCTGCTTCAGCCTTCTGAGTAGCAGGGCCTAGAGGCATACACCTCTTTTTAATTAGCAATAATTGTGCCTCGGATAAACCTCATTGGCTACGATAATGCCACTGCACAAAGCTGGCCTTGTGTCTTTTAATGGCTTGTTGGCTTATTTATTTTTAATTCTGAATATTATGCCATAGTCAGTATGCACCATGGTTTGTTTATCTATTATACACCTACAGAAGGACATCTTCGTTGCTTTCTAGTTTTGGCAATTATGAGTAAAGCCGCATTAAACATCTGTGTGCAGGTTTTTGTAGGACATAAATTTTCAACTTGTTTTGGTAAATACTGAAGGACGCAATTTCTGGATTGTTGATTAATAATTTTTTAATTCTTGTGATTTCAGTGAAGTTGGGTCTGATTATGATTGGCTTTTCATGTGGCTTGAGTCATGGAGAATAGGAAACAAATTTTGTTGACTAGGGTATGCAGGTTTGTGTGATAGCTTTATTTATCATTGTAAATTAATAACCCTGTGTTCTAGTGTCTGCTTCAGTCTTGTGTGCATTGTATCTTTTGTAGAATTGCTAGATTGAGGCTACTGGGGTCTGATTACCCTGGGATGTAGGAAGCAGAAATGTGGAACTTAGAATGTTGGGAGATAGTTAGGCCTGCCGAACCATTGCTTCTGTCTGCTTTCTCTTCTGTGCTCATTTCTGTACTTGCTACTCTGTCTTTAATGGACTAGCTTCTGGGTAAAAGCTTGCCTAACAATAGGTATTCTTCATTTATAGTTACAGCCAATCACAATTGAATGCTGGCCTTGCTTCTTCCACCTGCTTTAGCTTGAAAAGTGATTTGTTCTTTGTAATGTAAAAGAATGGCTTTATGTTGTTTATTCTTTTTGGTAGTGTCCATCAACTCAACCTATTCTGATAGTTTTTATGATGAGTAGCATGAATTGTACTTCTTATATAAAGGTGTTTATTTGACTAAAAGTGGATCGGGACACAAAAGAATCATGTACTCAACCTATTCTGATAGTTTTTATGATGAGTACCATGAGTTGTACTTCTTATAAAAACGTCTTTATTTGACTAAAAGTGGATCAGGACACAAAAGAAGCGTGTGCGTGTGCGTGTGCGTGTGTGTGCGCGCACTAGTGCCAGGCCTGGTCCTTGTTTGTATTGTTATAATATTTTGGCAAGTCAGATATTTTCCCTGAATTTTAGTTTATTATCTTTAAAACTGAGATAGTATCTGTCCATGCTTAGGGTTCTCCTGTGAAGCAGGATAAAGTTTAACATATTAACTGCCATGTGAGTTGTATTTAACTCACACTAGTTTTAAGCCCCGGGGCCTTGTGAAGCAAAACCTGGGCAAAACTGTGCAGTTGGTTCATGAAAGTCTCACTTATTAATGTTCTTACTGTTATAATTAATATTGACAAATTCTAAAAATGTGGATTAAATGAATATAATTCAGTACATTTTGTTTTTCATTAAATTTTTCATTAAATAAGAAAGGATTGTTTTTGAAGTTTTTAATCTATTTTCATAATAAAACACTGTAGCCCCAAGGAAAAGATTTTTTTGTGTGTATGGCAGTCAATGTGTTAACCTCTTTAGAGAATATTGTCTGAGAGTTTTACATTAGAGCTCAGCCTTTTTTACAATTGGGGCTCAACCTCTTTTATCACCTTTAATCCTTTTCTCCTGCCATATGTCCCTACCTTAGCTGCAACATGCAGCTCTAGCTATACTGGATTTTTGAGGTTCCTTAAAGAGGTCATGAACTCTTATACTATGCCTTCCTCTGAAATATTCTCCCTTTAAGGTTTACCTCCAATATTACTCCTGTTATATCTTTCCCATACACCACCCTCCAGCAATTCTTACTGTCCTGTTATCTGTGCCTCCATAACACCTGCCCTTACCTTTAGTATGAGATTTATCCTTTATATAATGACCACTGGTTTACACACCTATCCCTGTTAGAAAACTCTGAGATGTTTTAGGCAAGAGACTGTCTTGTTTGTTTTCTATCTTATTAATTTCTGTTTTTATTTTTATTTTTTTTTTTTTTGAGACAGAGTCTCACTTTATTGCCCAGGCTAGAGTGAGTGCCGTGGCGTCAGCCTAGCTCACAGCAACCTCAAACTCCTGGGCTCAAGCAATCCTGCTGCCTCAGCCTCCCGAGTAGCTGGGACTACAGGCATGCGCCACCATGCCCGGCTAATTTTTTCTATATATATTAGTTGGCCAATTAATTTCTTTCTATTTATAGTAGAGATGGGGTCTCGCTCTTGCTCAGGCTGGTCTCGAACTCCTGAGCTCAAACGATCCGCCCACCTCGGCCTCCCAGAGAGCTAGGATTACAG
>VSMD01073468.1:0-11304 GCA_008750895.1 Mirza zaza
CTCCCGCCTCCCCCCTGCCCAATACCCTATTACTGTAGTACCTATGTGTCCACTTAGGTGCTGCTCAGTTAATACCAGTTTGCTGGTGAATATATGTGGTGATTATTTTTCCATTCTTGGGATACTTCACTTAGTAGTATGGGTTCCAGCTCTAACCAGGAAAATATAAGATGTGCTATATCACCGTTGTTTCTTAGAGCTGAATAGTACTCCATGGTATACATATACCACATTTTATTAATCCATTCTTGGATTGATGGGCACTTGGGCTGTTTCCACAGCCTTGCGATTATGAATTGTGCTGCTATAGCTTTGCTACTTTTTTGATGTAGGTACTTACTGTTACAAACTTTCCTCTTATTACTGCTTTTCCTTTGTCTCATATGTTTTGATATGTTGAGTTTTCATTTTCATTTGTTTCAAGAAAGTTTTTAATTTCTCTCTTACTGTCCTCATTGACCCACTGGTCATTCAGGAGCATGTTATTTGATTTCCATGCATTTGTATAATTTCCAGTGTTCCTCTTGTTATTAGTTTCTAGTTTTATTCCATTGCAGTCAGAGAAAATACTTGGCATGATTTCAGTTTTTTTAATTTTTTAAGACTTCTTTTGTGGCCTAACATACGGTCTATCCTTGAGAACAATCCATGACCTAAGGAGAATATGTATTCTTTAAGTGTTGTATGAAACTTTCTGTAAATATTTATTAGGTTTGTTTGGTCCACAATGCAAATTAAGTTCAATGATTCTTTGTTGATTTTTTTTGTCTGTATGATCTGTCCAGAAAATGGAGAGTTGAGGTCTCCAATGATTATAATATTAGGGTTTGTCTCTCTCTTTAGCTCTTATATCTTGAGCAAGAAGACAAAAAGACAAACCTATCAAAAATAACCACTACAACTTTTTGAGAGATAGTATACAGAGATATTATGGAAACAGCAAAAATTTTTAAATTTAAAAAGGGTAGTAGAGTGAAAGGTAGTATTTCTACTATGGTCTCTTTAGATTTCCCTTTGCTTATTTGTAAGCAGAGTTGTCATGTTTAAATTAATTGGTTATAAAACATTTTTTGCAAGCCTCATGGTAACCTCCAATCAAAAACCTACAATAGATGCACAAAAAATAAAAAGGAAGAAATTAAAACACACTGTCAGTGGAAAAACACAGGAAGGAAATAGAAAGGAAAGAGAGGAACACAAAAGAACCATAAATCAAATAATAATACAGCAGTAGTAAATCCTTACCTATCAATAATAACATGGAATGTGAATGGACTGAAGTCTCCAATCAAAAGTGGCTGAATGAATTAGTAAAATAAGAGCCAACCATATGTTGTCTGCAAGAAACACACTTCACCTATAAAAACACTTAGACTGAAAATAAAGGGATGGAAAAAGATATTCTATGCAAATAGAAACCAAAAAGTACAATCAAATAAAATAGATTTCAAATAAAAAACTAAAAACAAAAAAAGACAAAGAAGGTCATTATGTAATGTTAAAGGGGTCAATTCATCAAGAGTATATAGCAGTTCTAAAGATATATGCACCCAGTGTTGGAGCAATCATGTATATAAAGCAAATATCAGAGTTACAGTGTGGCTTTAGCTACTAGTAATGAATTTGTTTTATGTGGTCTCTTAACTAAATAAGTTGTAATAAAAAGCACATGATGTAGCCGTTGTTCATTTTGGAAAATAATTTGCTAAATATGGCTTTTTTTTCCACAATAAGTTGTCTTATATAAGCTTCTGATCCATATGCGTATTTGGGTACTTTTGTAGTTTTCTCAAAAAGGCTAAATTTTTCTTTCAAATTTAGGTTAGAAGAAGAAGAAAAATTTTTAAATGCTGAAAGTTACTATAAGAAAGCTTTGGCTTTGGATGAGACATTTAAAGATGCAGAGGATGCTTTGCAGAAACTTCATAAATATATGCAGGTGATTCTTTATTTCCTCTTAGAAATTTAGTGATATTTAAAATTAATGCCAAAATTTAATTTCTTTCTAGGGAAAACTATGCTAGATTACTTAAGTGAGGCAATATGAGAAGTTTCTTTCTAGTTAACAGCTTTTCCTAATTGAGTTTGACATTGCTTCATAGTGCCTCTTCTTTTTTATGTTTGTACTCAAAAGTAAAAATAGCCCTATGAGAAAATTCCTATTGCCTAAATTTGGTACTTGGTTTTGAGAACTATTCTGGTAATGAGCTTACCTGGTGGCTATAAAATTATTAGTGTTGCTATAATTAAGCTAATTATAAAAACCTTTTTGAGACATATTTTAAGTTGTCTTTTCCTGTAATACTGATGATGATGTTTTCTCATGCATTTTCTTCTGAATTGGACCATTGCTGCTGTGTCTGTGACATCTGGTGCTGCTCATCCCCATCCACAAACTGGAAAATGATTTCTTATGTAATCATGCATTCAACTGGGCTGTGCTATTTTTAAAATGGTTTGTATTTGAACATGGTGATTCCCCCCTCATTTCACTTTAATGAAATGTGTTTATTTGAATTTTATTTGTAAAATTTGTGTCCTGTTTAAATTTTCAATTTTTTCAAATAATTTTTCATATACTTTATTTTTGGCCTTTCTTGCACTCTGGGTTATGGGTACCACTGCAATGGCATCCCTTTTTTTCATGGGATATCAACTGCAATATGGTCCTCAATACTGTTCTGGCCATTTTCAATGATTAATGCCAAACATCTATATGATTAATTTTTTTATGTTAAAAAAATACTTGTTCAACACTGCCTGTATGGTGTTTTGGTTTTACTAAATTGGGTTTCTGGTTGGGGTGGTCTTTTGAATACTGGGTTTTATATATTCTGCTATTTTTAACGTGTGGTTTTTTTCGATATCTGGGTTCTAAAAGAAATCTTTGGAATTAAGAGAAAAACAAGCTGAAAAGGAAGAAAAGCAGAAAACAAAGAAAATAGAAACAAGTGCAGAAAAGTTGCGTAAGCTCTTAAAAGAGGAGAAAAGGTAAACTATGATATTCAGTACTTTTTAACCTAAGGCAACTACTGAGTTGAACCTAAAGTGCCATTGAAAGGTAAAGTAAGTAAAAAAAATAAAAGCATCTCAATGTGGTAATCAATGACTGATAAGAATTTTTAGCAAATATGCGTTCCACACATTTTTGTATTAAAAAGATAATAAAGTAAAATGGAATGTAAGGCTAGAATTCTGCCAAAAAGAAAAATTATCTTAGAATTAAAATATAGAATAAGTTATTTTAATTGACTGTAGTTTGGGAAGGAAATGTGTTAGAACTAGAGCAGTGATTCCTAACTAGGAGTGGTTTTGTTCCCCAGGGGATGTTTGGCAATGTCTGGAGATATTTCTGGTTGTCATAACTGGTGAGGTGTTAGTAGTGTCTAGTAAGTAAAGGTCAGGGATGCTCCTGCAATGCTCAGGATAGTCCCCACACCTACCCCCAGCAAAGAATTATTTGGCCCAAAATATCAATAGTGCTGAGGTGGCAAAACCATGAACTAGAGGTAGCCAGATACAAAACTTTAGTTGTCTTCTTTATGTGTTCAGGTAGTTTTGAGTTTTAAGGTGGTGGAAAAGTTTGCTGTGTCTTTCAGAAATGATGGATTTGCTTACAGTGATACCTGTTTTCCTAAGCATTTTTCCCTAAAAATCATGCTTGATAGTAAAATTAGATCTTGTAGTAACTGGGATTAAATGAAATCTTAAAGGAAACAAATAGAAACAAAATCTTTATGAATAACTTGGTAACATTTTTGTACTTAACATATCTGATGAGTCAACTACACTTTTTTAGGCTAAAGAAGAAAAGAAGAAAATCAACTTCTTCCTCTTCAAGTGTTTCGTCTGCTGATGATTCACTTTCTTCTTCATCATCCTCTTCCTCTTCTGGCTACAAAAGGCATAAGAAACGTAAGAGGAACCGTTCGGAGTCTTCTCGCAGTTCCAAAAGGCATTCATCTAGGGCATCCTCAAGTCAGAGAGATCAGAATAGGAAAGATGAGTGCTACCCAGTTCCAACTAATACTTCAGCGTCATTTCTTAACCATAAACAAGAAGTGGAAAAACTACTGGAAAAGCAGGATAGGTTACAGTATCAAAAGACACAGGTAAAAGAGAAAGATAGATGCCCTTTCTCTTCATCTTCAGTTGAAATACCGGATGATCTTGGAGGTAGGTCTGAAGAGCCAAGAGATTTTTATAATAGCTATAAAACCCAGCCATGTAGTAGCAAAACAGAAAAGCCATATAAATCAGAAAGACATTTTTCCAGTAGAAGAAATTCCTCAGAATCTTTCTGTAGGAATTCAGAGGATAAGGTAAAAACTTACGGTTATAGGAGATTTGAAAAGGATATAGAGGGAAGAAAAGAGCACTATAGAAGGTGGGAGCCAGGTTCTGTGAGATATACCACTTCACCAGCAAGCTCAGACAGCTCTTGGAAGTCAGTTGAAAAATACAAAAAATATACTTACCCTGGATCACGTGATTTCAGTAGACATGAACAAAGGTATCGATTAAATACAAATCAAGGAGAATATGAAAGAGAGGACAATTATGGGGAGGATATCAAAACAGAGATTCCAGAAAAAGACGGACTAAATAGGAAAGAGCATTCAGAAAGCAGAGTTAAAAAAAATTTACCTCAAAATTTACTCAATATATTTAACCAGATAGCTGAATTTGAGAAAGAAAAAGGAAGTAAGCCAAAAAATTAATATGTCAAGGAAATCAGCACCATTATACTATATGCTGTTAATTAAAATTTTGGGATGTTTTGTTCATAACAGTCCAATGTAAAAATCTCTGCTCTTAAAATTATTTGTAGAGATTACGGAAAGCAAATGTTTTTTAGCTTTTCTCAAATTTGATTCGTTTCAGTTGTAGGTTCCTTTGTCACAGCTTGATTTTTAGGCCTTTCATGTATATATGTACAGTATATTTCTTATTCTGACAATTTGAGTTTCTTCACCTAAAGGTAATTCTCTGAAAGTATTGTTTCTTCCTTGTATTATGGTATACAAGAATTCCTGGATTCTCACCACATCCTACTGTTTGAGAGAGAATTAAATTTGTGCGTTGAACATTTAGATCATCTTTGTCAAAAATTATTTCATTCTCTTCTGTTAAATTAAAAGCCCTCAACTTTTGAAAGATTATGTTTGAATGTTTCTTGATTATGTGTATCATTTGTTTAAATATTAAATTTTTTTGCACAGTTTTATTTGAAATCGTAGATTATGTGTCTTAATTTGCTTCTAAAGTCTATTTTAATTAAATGGTTTCTGAATGGTCATTGCCAGGTTAATACGTACCTTAGAAATAAGATTGTGAAAGTTGAATAGGAGCCCATTTTTCTTATTTCTTCATTATTATTTTTATCTTACTGCTAGCATTATAGCCATAAGACATTTTTAAACTTTAAATAGATTGGCAAACCTTTAGAGATGTCTATATTCCAGGCAAGAATAGATCAGAATAGAAAAGAATCTTAGCAAAAAGTGATAGCAGAGAAGTACACTGTAAATCTCATTTTTTCTAGGGAAAGAAAATTAGGAAACTGTCCTAGTATTGCATATGTTCAATCGGGAAAGCACTAGCCATGTTTTTAAATAGCCTAGGTCTGGCCTGAATTTCTACTTTTCTTACTACCTCCTCTCCCTTGATGCTTCCCTGATGTCTCCTTTCTCAGGGTATGAATAAATAACTAAACCAAGCAGAGCCTGGTTTTACTTGGTATAAGTTCCAGCTTCTATAGCTGAAGAAGGAAGGTACTTGGATTGTAAAGATCCTCCCTGAATTACTGAAAACAGTATAGCATACTCTTTGGGAGACAGAGATAGGAATTGTAGGTGTTGGGTTTACGTCTAGAATATTTCCAGTTTAAGATTCTAGAATCAGTAAATGATTTGAACATTGTCATTCATGATGACACTGGATAGGTATAGGGAGGTAGGTAGATGGGTATCCATCTACAAAGGTCTAAGTAAGAGAGAATGATAGAGGAAAAAAAGACTTTTATTCCCTATTCTGATTTGTAGTTCTTGCCAACAGTAAAATACCCTTTAAATACTGAGTGTGTACTGTTTGTGTCATGCAAACTCCAGTGATGGGAGCCTAGTGAAAATCTGAAATTTGTTTTGCAGTGGAACAGGAAAAAGAACCCCTGGTTAAGAGCAATAGATAATGGCAGTAGAAATGGGCCATCACTCAAGCATTAGTGTTTGCACCAAGAAATTCATCTTAAAAGAGTCCTTAGTTCTATGTATTAATAGTTTTAGTATCATTGTTACATAGTCCTACGTAGTGGTGTTTTTAGAAAGTGGAAACTACCTCTTGGTAGGTCATAGGACATAGCCCTTGACCTTTTGGAATCCCGAGTACAGCTTATCATTTTACACACACCAGTTTATTTAAAAGTTAGGATAGTACCTTAATCCTGCAGGCTGCCTGAATTGAAAAATTCCGTCTTTCTCGAGGCCTCTCCACTGGGAAATATTGAATTTAATCAGAGTACACAAACCACTTTAGAGATGTGTTCAGGAAGCCCATCACAGGAAAAACTGGGGATTTATATTGTCGAGAATTCTTAGTGACTGGTAACTTCAGCAATTTTTCTCAACATCAGTATGTCTGTAGTCTGACTGTGTCTTGGTTTCCATTAGTAGGTGAAGCACACCTTTTGGACTTTCTGATGACTCCAGCCTTGGAGATAGAGAGGTTGATCCCCTTCCTCACCATTTGGCCTTACTACACTGAAAACAGAACTGTTATTTAAGGGTTAAAGGTAGATTTGTGTGCTGGCCTAAGAACCTGACCATTCCATTCCACAAATACTGCGTTAGCCTCTGGAGGTTGACTCAATAATAGGTAAAAGTTGTAGTGCAGTTACTACATTTCAAGCCCTGTGGATTTTGCATATATTAATCCAATTTTAGTAAATTTATGATGTGGGTAACTTTCTGTATTACAAACGAGGGAAAAAAGCATAGAGAAATAACTGCCCAAAGTCACAGAGCTAAGACACAACGTCTGCCTTCATAGAACACAGTGTTTAATATTCCTTCAAGTACCAAGTAATTTACAAACTAATACAGGACAGAATAAGAATGGTGGCATTCTGTGAAGGAGGACTGAATATAGTAAAACAAAGGAAAAAAACTGGTGAACAAAGTGAGAATCAGATTTTAGATCCTATAAATCTCATGCATTTAGAGCAGTGTTTTAGCCAAAAATTATATTATCCAGCTTTCTCTAGCCATCTTACCCATTGGACTTTGGTATGCCTTTTCCTGTTTCTAAAACAAAATAATAATCAGGAGAAACAGATTCATTACCACTAATTTTTAGAAGGAAATGAAAATGACAGTTTTAAATGACAATTGTAATGAATATTTTTTCCAAGATTTGAAGAAAGCAAATACATGGATTCTAATACATTTATTTGAAAATCCAGTTTTATAATATTCCATACTCTATTCCGAAAGTTCAAAGCGTTGGGCACATGTTATAATAAAGTATTAACTGGAAAACCTAATTCTAAATCTGGTGGTCTACCTCCACTGTAAATTTATGAAATTCCTATTGCAAATCATACTTAGCTTGCTTTAAATTGTTTATTAGATCAAGAAAATTTTAAAAATATTTTATATGCTTGGTTGGCTGTATCTGTGAGGAAATCTTTAATGTGTATGATTTCTTTCAAGGTCAGAATGGATTTAAGAAATTCTTAGAAGTTTAAGCTGTACTTTTTATCAATATACAGTGTTTCTCTTATCAGTTGTTTTCTTTGAGGGGAGGAAGTAATGCTACTTTTTGGTTAAAAATTATACCAAAAAAAAGAATTGCCTTTAACAAATTTTTTCTCCCAAAAGTCTGGGGGGAAAAATTTTTTTTTAAATAAATAAAACCTAATTTTGGGATCTTCTAGGGTGAGAATTTCCATATTGTTATAAGCTCTTAATAGTACAATGAATCTTTAAAAATTTCTTCCTGAAAGATTATTAAATTAGAAGTGAGTGTAGTTTCATGAAACAGTGAAGCAAACCATTTTCTAACACTACAAACTTCAAAATTACAGTGAAAAACACCATTTCCCTATGTGGATGTAACATGTAGCTTTGTCAAGAATCTGCTATTATTTTCCATCTCTATGAAGAAAATAGTAGGAAAAATAAAAAAGTTACTTGACGTTTTTTAACTATCAGTTTTTTCACTTCTCACTGGATAAAACCTGTTTGGTCATTTTGTATTCTAAAGTATAAAAAGTTTTGTGTGTTTACAACTTGTTCAAAAGAGGTTAAAATATTTACTTGCTGCTTTTTTTACTAGAGCTACTACTAGTAGTAGGTGGCCTAGAAGCACCGTCTGCTGGTGAAGAGGAGGCCGGGAAGTTGATCTGTAATACTTTAACTGAAGTCTGAGAAGCAGAAGTATTTGTACTCCTAGATGACCTAAAAGAAAAACCAGAATTATTATAAATTTAATGCAAAATTTATATTTAAGTGTAGACCCGCCCCATTGGGTAAAAGATACTATAATTCCATAAGTAATTAAAGAGATCAAACAGTACATATTACTAGTAATGTTAAAAAGTGTTTAAACCAAGACACATAAATCTTGCATGTTCTCAATTACGTGTAGGAGCTAAATATTAAAAGCTTAAAAGCAATTGATCTCATGGAGACAGAGGGTAGAATGATGGTTACTAGCAGCGAGGAAGGGGAGGATAAAGTGGGGATAGTTACTGGGGGCAAAAATATAGTTACATAGAATTAATATTTGATAGCACAACAAACTGACTATAATCAACAATAAATTAGGGTATACTTTTAAAAAAAAGTAGAACTGTAATGTTCCAAACACAAAAATATTAAATGCCTGAGGTGATGGATATCCCAATGACCCTGGTTTCATTAATTCACATTGTATGCTTGTATCAAAACGTGTATAAAGATATACAACTATTATGTACCCATAAAATTAACATTTGCAAATTTTTAAGAAGTTTTCAAAATAGGACCATTAGGTATAAAATTTTTAAGGAAAAGAAAGATGACCATAGTTTCAAACCAGTAGAAACATAGCTCAATAAGTATGTTTCTATATGAGAAAAATGTTTGCAACTATAATCAGTATTTTTCAGTTGGAATCATTAAGCAATAAAGGCTTCCAAGACGATAACAAAAGAGAACGAAGGGAATTTGGTGCTGGCAATAGTAATTAAAATGATAGCTTCTGTAATTTAAGCTAACGAGGAAAGCGAGAAGTGTATTGATTGATGGATAAACTGGTGAGGTCACTTGAAAAACAACGAAAAACACACACTTGAGATAAGTTTTTATAATATATTTTGTGCAAGTACAGGGATTATCTACTTACTATATTTATGCAGAAACAGTTTGTTTTACTTAATGAAAAACACTATCTTTTAGGACTTTTCATGAAATCTCTAAATGGACTAAGGAAAAGTAATTTAGTAAGAAGCTGCTGAATGCAGGAGTTTGGGAATTCTAAAATCAGGATCATTATTAATTTTATTTTGTCAGCAAAGCACAAGAGGGTTTATTTGAGCATCCCTGATGATAGAATTCTGGATAACAACTACAGAAGTAAAAAAGTTTCCTTTTCAGCAAAATAAAGCATCATGAATAAAATCAAATTCTGATTTTCAAAAATTTCAGAATGTTTTAATCACAAAAATCTTACTCCATATGTCTATACAACTAAGGTTCCCTTTTATGGTTTAAAAAAATTTCTCCCAACTTAGGTTTCACCCCCAAATGCTAGATGTAACCCACACATTTTACTTTATCTCTGCTTTATCCTACTGAAGGCTGATAGTCACAAAGCACTTGTGCCATAATAACAATGGTGATACCAGCAGAAGTCAGAAGGAAAGTCTTGCTCTGCTGGCTGTTTCTGCATTTTGTCTATGTGATACTGACCTAGTGAGGTGGCTGAAGGTGAGGGGAGCACTGGCAGTGCACTGGCTGGCCCAAAAGTTGTGGTGATGTGGAAGTGGCTTGATTCTCTTAGGCTAGCAACTGTGAGAGTTAAGGAGCTGTTTGACTTTCCCACTTACCTTACTGATAACAGCGAAGTCTGTGAAGGAGATCTAGAACTCCGACGACTGCCTTTAGTACTAGCTGTAGGTAGTTCCAACCCACTCTGGAGAAATTCAATGGCAATCATTAGTAATACTTAACTGCATTTTAGAAAAAAATATTTTAAATTAGATTCCACTTTATGACAAATCCCATAAAATTTTTATTTTCATGAAAAGTGTTTAAAAAATATACTTCATATTACCTGTTGAAAGTATGTTTGAAGGACAACATGGATGTCAGCATTTTCTTCTGTGACATCAAGTAGCATTTCATCAATGATCTTGTGAAACTCTTTCACTTCACGAAATTTGATGTCTTGTTCTTCTAGTGTTTCATCTTTTGTGTCTTTCAAAAGACGTATTTCTTTTATGAGTTTTGCACACTGTTGGTAAATAATAGTCAATTATATAAACCTATTTTTGGAACTTAATTTTTTTAATGGATGTAGGAAGATTTGAAGTCCCATTTGGGACTTTATAAAATGTAAATATGACAGATGAGTTTTTAAAATCTCAATACCTGTTTAGTTACTCTTTCTAATTTTGGCTTCTGTTCCTCAGTTTCTTTATTTAGTTGAAACGAATAAGCCTGCTTCTCTGATAATTTTTCTTTGATGTTATTTGCTACATGTTCAATAACTTCTAAAGTATTTTCCATGCTCTGTAGAAAATAAAGTATTAACATACTTACTGGTTAGAATCAAAATGACTTTTATAACTTGCCATTTGTCAAGCATTCATTTAATTTTTTTTTTAGTCTTTTTTTTTTTATTTCAGCATATTATGGGGATACAAATTTTAAGGTTTCAATAAATGCCCTTTTCCCCCCTCCCCCCACAAGTCTGAGTTTCCAGCATGACCATCTCCCAGATGGTGCACATCTCACTCATTATGTATGTATATACCCTCCCCCCTCCCCTCTGCCCAATACCCTATTACTGTAGTACCTATGTGTCCACTTAGGTGCTGCTCAGTTAATACCAGTTTGCTGGTGAATATATGTGGTGCTTGTTTCTCCATTCTTGGGATACTTCACTTAGTAGTATGGGTTCCAGCTCTAACCAGGAAAATATAAGATGTGCTATATCACCGTTGTTTCTTAGAGCTGAATAGTACTCCATGGTATACATATACCACATTTTATTAATCCATTCTTGGATTGATGGGCACTTGGGCTGTTTCCACAGCCTTGC